>SNVD02012691.1:0-71534 GCA_013180625.2 Boswellia sacra | reverse complement strand
GTCATTCATTAGGTTTTGTGTCTAGGAACAGAGAAGATAAACTTTCGTTTATTAAGAATGGTCTGTGTAATAAGTCGCTGGATAATGTTTTGTTAACTCTCGAGTCACATTCTTGTGGACTTGTTCAGCATGAATTGCTTAATCTATGGACATAATTTCGTGATGAATTGCAATGTTATAATCTAGGGAATCTGACTAAAACGACCCTGTTTGCCAGTTTATAAGAAAACTGGATGGGAAGCAAATCCCCGACTCATAGAAGGCGTTTTTCAGCCGTTACTGGACGTAAAACCAGAGGAAGATGTGAGCCACAATCACAACTACTTGTATATTTGAATGTGTGTTGTTGTTGTCAAATTTCTTTTTTGTTGTTTCGTTTGATCTGATTACCAATGTTGTTTTTGTATTATTGTTGTTTGTTAATTTTGTTTGTTTTAATTTCAAGTTTTCTTTTTGACAAACCATATGACTACCCTATGGCATAAGTACACGTGGGAGATAAGTGTGGAGGTTTTGTCAACCTCCGCCGAAAGTGTATCTCCATTTTTAATGCTTCACGTGGGAGACAAGTGTGGCGGTTTTGTCAAACCCCGCCGAAAGTGTATGTCCATTTTCCATGCTTCACGTGGGAGACAAGTGTGTAGGTTTTGTCAAACCTCACCGAAAGCATATCTAATTTTTTTCAAATCTTGGGGCGATAAATCTGCATCGAGCAACTCCCACCGAAATTATGTCCCCATGTGTCAAATTTGAGAGTTTTACATGTGTGTATATATCCATTCTCCATATTTTCAAATGTCATTATTATAACCTGTTTTACACTTGAAAAGCATATTACCTAATGTGCATCATTGTCTTACACAAGGTTAGAGCACTTGTAGACATGGAGAAAACACCAATTCGGCGATTCCAAACTATATGCGTATTTTGTGGATCGCAATTTGGTAAAGATGGAGAGTTTACAACAGCAGCTCTTGATCTTGGTAGGATATTAGCTGCGAGGGGTATTAATTTGATTTATGGAGGGGGTAGTCTTGGGTTAATGGGGTGTGTGTCAACAGCTGCATCCCTAGGAGGGAGCAAAGTTCTCGGCATTATCCCTAAACCATTAGCTGTACTAGATATCGTAGGCAACACAATCGGGGAAGAGTTACAAGTCTCTAGCATGCATGAGCGTATTGCACATATGGTTGTTAAGTCCGATGCATTTATAGCTTTACCCTGTGGTTATGGCACATTAGAGGAGATATTTCAAATCACCTCTTGGGCACAGCTAAACATCCATAAAAAACCCATTGGTTTGTTAAATGTCAATAACTTTTTTGATAGTTTGTTGTCATTTCTTGATCAAGCTATAGAAAAAAATTTTATCTCACCGTCGGTGAGGCAAATCCTGGTTACAGCTTCAACTACAGGGGAGTTAATTGACAAACTACAAGAATTCGTTTATTCGCCTGATCCAACAACGGCTCGGATAGATTGGTTTGGAGAAGGCAATAAAAGGCGTAGACTGGATTTAACGCTCCATCTGTAATCTCTATCTATTGCTTTGCTTCGTTTTTGTTTGCTTTTTTTTTAGTGTGTTTATTTGAGATTTTTCATGTCATTTCTTTTGAGTTTTTTTTTTTTTTTAGGTTGTTTCTTTCATCCCAGGTAATATTTTTAATCTGAGTTTTAGAGGGGGGCTTAAAAAGTTTCAAGTTCTCTTGAAACGGCATTCTGGATCCTCTTTCAATCCATAATGGCTGAATAAGGAGGCTAACTTCTAAACTTTTTAAACCCATTCTAACTAACTTGTTTTTGTTTGCTGACGTGTTGAACTTTGTTATTTTATGAGTGAGTTTAGTTTTGCGTAATTTAGAGTTGTTATGTGTTTTTATCTTATCAGTTTCGATTCAAAAAAACAATTGTGGAACAACCTGAGAATGGCAGAATATTGGGTTTCCTTAACCCTTGAAACACATTCTTCCTTAATAACTTTGTAGTTTGTTTATTTCATGTTGTTTGAAGTGTCTTATTTCTTGTTTTGTTCTTTCATAATAAGGTATATAGGCTGGAAACCTTAAGTCTGCGGGCTACTGGTCCTAAGGATTGTTGAAATATACAATCTTGACTCAGGTGTAACAACGCCACGTACCTCTTTTCTTGCATTTTGTGGGTCGATGATAAGATAATGATGAATTAAGAATAACTCTTGGAAAATGATAAATGATGCATTGATCTGTGTGCTTGAAATGTTTATTGGTTTTCACTTTGCTTTTGATTCCTTGCGTAACATTGAGCACTAAGCTATTATCACTGAGTTATTGTCAATTAGAGAAAATTTATGTAATTAAAAATGTTCTTCAGATTTCAAATGAATTCTAGAATTGTTTGATAGGTCACTCGAGGTGACAATCCCTAGACTGCTGCAAATCTGGGGAAATGATTAGGCCACTTGGACCGTAGAGCATTAATAGCCAAATTGACTGAAATTGATCCCTAGTTACCCCTTTGAGCCTCTGTAAGCCTTTTTCTTTGTTAACTCACTAAAAGATTCCCCTAACCTCACAATGAATTTGTTCCAAAAAGTTTATCATTACCTATGAGCATGTAGATCATTCACAATTAAATTCTGAGCTATGCTCTGGTTTTGGGAAGTTAGAGGAGGTTGGATTGTACCATGAGCAATGCAAGTGAGTTCTACTGTGTTTGTAAAAAAAAAATAAAAAAAAGCCAATCTGTACTTATCATCCACATACTTACACATTGAGGACAATTGTGTTGTTTAAGTGTGGGGGAGGGAAGTGTAGTAAAAAAAATAAAAAAAAAGAAAAAGAAAAAAAAAAAGAAGAAGAGAAAGAGAAGAAAAAGATATTTATACCTTGAGTGTTCTTAAAAAGAATAAAACAACAAAGTGTGGGGGTGTAGTTTCTTTTGTGTTATAAAAAAATTAATAAAAAGAGAGTTCGAGTGTTCTGAATAAGTTTGGGGGAGTCATTTGGTGAATAAGAATGAATTTTTTATGTCATGGGGTTGAGTTTACATAATCTTGAATGATTTTATGTGTTTGTGGGTGATTTGAGCCTAATTATTATCCTTTATCATACCTTCACCCAAGCCAAACGTTACAAGCTTAATAAAGTCCTACTTGATCCTTGGTGTTGTGCATGTCTACATTAGTGGAGAGTGACTTGAAAAGCATGCCTATGGAGTTCATTTATACACACATCTTACTATTAAATATGATTCATTTTTATGCATAAACTCATCCGGGTTACAAGTGATTAGGTGAGAATGGCTCTACACACACACACTTGAGGAATTGAAGTGAAGCGAAACTAATCTTTGAGATGAAATTCTTGATTAAATTGCATTATTTTGAAGTTTTCCTTGGGTTATAATTAAGTACAATCTTTGAGGCCTATTTGCAAGATAAAGCATTTGTGTGTTTTAATTTTTTTTGTTGATTCTGTTTCGGTTTAGTTTTATTTCATAGTGTCGTAGTTGCTCGAGGACTAGCAAAGTCTAAGTGTGGGGGAATTTGATAAGTGTCTATTTATATATCTTTTTCATATCAATTCGTCCATGTTTCTTTGCTATATTCCTTGGTATTTTTATGTTTTTGTGTGGTTTTGATATTTTTAGGAGTTTTGGAGCAACTTACACAAAAATAGAGTAAAACCCTTCATTTTCACCTCTGCTAGTCAACCATCTTCTTGGATTTAATTGTATTGATATACAATGAACCCGATGACATATTATATACCGTTGGAAAGCTCTCGAAATCTATTTTCTGGAGAAATTTACGGTTTATAAATCCATTCAGTGTACCAAAAGTTGTAATCAAAACAGTGTGAGAAGTATAGAAATGTAATTCCACAAATCACTGTAGCATGTATAATACGGGACACTGTAGCAGGTTACTGTAGCAGAGTATTTAAACACATTTTAGGGTTTTATTTTCAGAACTTAAAGAGGGGAGAAAGTGGTGGAGGCTGCAGCTTTGGAATTCTTTCATCTCCTGGAGTTCTTGAAGGAGAAAGGAAGCTTGGAAAGAGGAAGAACAACAATCCAAAGAGAATTACATCAAATTTGCTAAGTTTTTTCCTTCCCTTTCATTTTCTGGAATGTCTCTATGTTGTATTGTATTTACCACGTTCTTAAACATGTGTAACTGAATCTGAATTGGTTGAGGGTGATTTCAAAGCCCCTGATATGGTTTTTGTAAGTTGATTGTGCAAGAAGTTGTTATCCAATTCTCTAATTGAATTTGCTTGTATTTTCCTATATCTAATGCTTATGATTGCTTGCTGGATTGTATTTCGAATGGCCAACTGAATATAATCTTGTTGTTGTCTATTGCTAGACTAGAAATCTTGATCCGTAATTGTCTTGAATTTCTAATCCTTAGTGGCAAAATTGTGATCAGAGATTGCAATTGGAGAATACAACCTAAGTTAAATTATCCGAGCTTGTGTGTTTATTGCTTGGATCAACCTATTTTTCTTATCGTAATGCATCCATTGAATTAAATTTAGAGAGCTTGTTCTAGGTTGTTTAATGGATAGAGATTAAATAAAAAGCCTGTTTTGTTTAACAATAAAGTAAGGAAAGATTGGGATAACAGAGCTTGTTGTTATCTACGGTTGATAATTTTCAATAGTATAATTGGATGACAATTCTACAATTAATTCGCAAATCCATATCTTGTGGTAGAGAAGGATCCCTTAACCAGGTTTCTCTCATTGATTTTTCAATCTGTTTAAATTTGCATTGTGTTATTCTTTACTTGCATTAATATTTCATCTAGTTAATTAATCAACAAAACCCCCCCTCATTTTAGTTTATTGTTGCTTTCGAATAACAAATTCAATTAGAATCGATCCTCATGGGAACGATATCTTACTCATCGCTTTATTACTTGTGCGACTAGTATACTTGCTAGTTTCGAACGCATCAGAGGTTGGTAAGATTGTGCATGATTATCATTCCTCTAATCAAAATTCAAGTGATTTTTCCATCCAAAATTTTGTGAGTAAGGATTAGGATTTGACCTTTGGAAAGTGTTTAAAACATTGGTTTGGTCATGGAGACTTTTTCTAAAAAGGTAGGCACATTTGGGTAATCATCTGTTGGATGATCACTAGAATTAAAAGTGTGACAGACATTTTCTTGCGTAGAACACAATTCTAAATCCTCGATTCTTTTAGCTAGGGATGCAAATTTGACATAAAGATCATGATTTTCCCTAAAGTTATAAATGTCTCTACTAGATATTCTTGGCACCTCATAGGTGTCAACATTACTCCAATTTTGGGCATTTTTCGCTAGTAAATCTAGGAAATCCATGGCTTCATGGTTGAAATATTTTGCATCATAAGGGAAGAATATGCATGATTATGCACAAGTTCTTATGTAATCCATTAATGTTCTTGGTTGGGCATCAGCATGTTTTTTAAAAAAAATGAGTGGCTACAAATAATTCTATCAACTAAAGCAAAAAGAATGAAAAGATTAACACATGCAAGAAAAATAAAAATAGAAATGGGAAGAGAAAAGATGAACACAGACAAGAAAAATAAAAATAGAAATGGGAAAAGAGAGTACTTACAATTTTGTACTCCAAATTTTACCTTCCCCGACAACGGCGCCAAAAACTTGACACATCCGAAAAAGGATTGTCTCCCAAGTATAGGAGTGTCGAAGTAATAAAACCCGGTAAAACCGGGATCGATCCACGAGGAAGGAGATTTTAGCGCTACAAATTATAAGCTAAGCAAATACGATATGGATGATTCAAAGGGATGGCAAGATAATATCAACAAGTATGAGTAAAGAACAAATTCTTAAACAACAAATAAGAATAACACAAGAGAAATTCACACAATAATAATGAGAGCTAAGGTTAGGGGATCCGCCCTTGATATTTCAAATAAGGGTAAACAACCCGTTTTAGTTATATGAATTATATTTGCTTCGTTACCAATATTTATACCACTTCTTGTAAATGGGTTCAAGCATCCAATGTGTCAATCTCCATATGTCTACAACAAATCAAGATTCCTAACTAGATTCATATCGGTAAGAAAGAACCATACGACATCTAGAAAGGATCCAAGCATTTGATGTGCCAAGGATTGTCTACAATGGATCAAGTCCTCCACTTTACGAGTGGTGTCAAGATTGATTAAGAAAATAAATATAAATCATATAAAAAACAAAAGATTATGATTATTAAGCACATATTAAGGGTTAGAGAATCCTTACTCTCATATCAAGGGCTTCACCCTTTCACCTTAGCAAGAGAGAAATTAGCAATACATTATAAGAGAAAGAACACAAAATGCAAGAAAAAGGAAATTCATTAATAACATTAAAACAAGAGAGAAACACAATATAAGACCCCATCAAAGGCCAAGATGCCCTAATGGGTCACAAGGCACCTCTATTTATAGGTACATTCAAGGGCAAACTTGTCAAATTACAAAGGAATAATTGTCAAATATTAGATGCACCAACTTTGATAATTGGGATAATTAGGTGAACCGACTTTGACCACCGATTTTGACATCAAAATTTTGAGAATTTTAATCACATGTCTTCATGAAAGTCGTATATATTTCTGTCAGCTTTCTATAACATCTTGATTCATATGATTTGGATACGTATTCTGAGAGATATGATCAAAATACTGAGGTATGGTCAGGCTGGGTCGAAACTGCAGATGGGTTCACTTCAAGCCCACTTTGGGTCCGCTAAAAGCCCGAATTTGATGATGCTTCTGGAATACAATCTTGTAGATAACTTAATCAGCTTTCCAAAACATTAAGATTTGCAACACTCTGATCTATAAATAGAGAGTTATGCCCATTTTACCGAACCTGTAACAAAACCAAACTTAAGAGGAAGTTAATTCCAAAGATGCAAAGACTACAAATATGCTTAAATTGAGAAATTTAATGACACTATTAATGCAATATGATGAACTAAGCTCTTATTAAACATACATATTTAAGTGTTCATCAATCGTTCTTATAAAGAAGGGATAGCGAGCTTACCTCGACACACTTATCCATCTTGCAAAACAACTAAGGGCTAGAACAAGTCTTAATACAATATCATGCTCCTAAGCATCAAAATAAACTCTAATCGTGCTTAATTTTAAGCAAGAAAAATGAACAAGAATGTAGGAAGGAGAAGAGAGGACTGCTCTCAAGACGTACCATTTTTGAGTTTAGAGCAATAGAATGCCTAAAAATCCTTGAGCTAGAAAAGATTTCTTGAATTTCGGAGCTTGCCTTCAAGAGAGAGAAGAGATGATTATATCTGATAATTGGTGTGTCTTGTGAAGTGAGCCAATGGGGCTTTATATAGGTGAGGGCTGGATTTGAAAAAGGAAGTAAAAAAACAAAAAAGGAAGGTCAGAATTGAAATTTTTCAAATTTAGGGAATCAACAGTCGATTGGCTGTTGGCAAACTGCTGGTCAGCTATCAGACAATTAGGTAGCTGTTGGTCAATAGTCGGGCGGCTGTTTGATAGCCGAGTGGCTGTTCTCACTTTGGCCCTTCCAATTTTGGCACTTTGCAGTGCACTCCTTTGTAACCTTCGTCTGTTCAATCATGCATAACTTTTCAAATTCAACTCTGATTCATGATCCGTAAATTTCTATCAAAACTAGACATTTGTAGCTTCATAACAATATATGACTCATCATCATTATATTCATCCTATATTAATTTGTATGTTTGTTTGAAGTCATATGTCAGTTTTCATGACCTTTCATTGATTCCCCATCACCTTTCCTTCCTTAGCTTGCAAGGGCATTTTGGTTATTTTCATTGCTCGACATTCATTTTCATTTCATCATCAAGCCTCAAAATTTTAGTTCTACAGCTTGCTCCTTACTTTGGAGAAGTTTGTGAGATTAAAAATTGACAAAGTACTCTTGCTTCATCCTTCTTTCTTCCATCTCCACATATTTGTCTTCGTCCTCATTCTATCAAACTTTTTCATAATCTTCTTTTTCTCATTCTACTCTTAAAAAAAGATTTGCCCTTTAAAGGGTTAAGGTGTGCCCATGCGAGGGCTAATGTGCATACTCCAAGGCTGAAGTGCCCAGACGGTTTTCCCATTCAAAGGCTAGTGTGCCCATTTAAGGGCTGATGTGTGCCCATTCTAGGGATAAAAATAAAAAGCCTATGTAAAGGTGAAGGTTTACTTGTTCAAGGGCTAATGTGTCCATTTAAGGCCTAAGGTGCCCATTCAAGAGCCAAAAGCATCCTTATGATGCTATGACAAGACACTCTTCATTGCACCTACTTCTTAGGGTTTCTAACACTATTTAGTGCACCTACTCTTAGGGTTTGGTAACACTCTTTAGTGCCTATTCTAAGGGCTTCAAACACTCTTAAGTGCACCTACTTCTTAGGGCTTCTACCTATTCTAAGGGCTTAAAAGACTCTTAAATGCACCTACTTGTTAGGTTTTCAACACTTTTCAGTGCACCTCTTCTTAGGGTTCGTGCCTATTCTAAGGGTTAAGACACTCTTAAGTGCACCTATTGCTTAGGGTTCCCTTCTAATGCATGCCTATCGGAAAAATTTCTATCATGCACTGCTTTGTGGTCTTTAGACTTTCTATCTATTGCACCTTCAACTTCATTCTTTCTTTAAGCTCTTCAAACTTTGCATTCATTAGGTTTCATGCCATTTCTTCTAAGTATTCTCTATTCTGCTTTGATCTTTTGAAGTCTTTGCATTCATTAGGTTTCATGTCCTTCTTTTAAGTATTCTTCATGCTTCTTTGATCTGTTTTAGTGATTCTTGATTCCTTCTAGTCCATTGGGGAAATCTTGGATTTGTAAAGTTCTAACATTCTTTGTGCTCGGCTTTTCTTCACATTCATCATGCTTTCTACTAGAGAGTTCCTTATCATGTTATTGATTATTTGATTCATTGGGGATCTTTCCATCATTCTTGTAAATTCTTGCAAAATATCAAACATCTTTTGATGATGTAAAATGAATTCAAATTTTACCTTATTCGGTGTGTTCTTCAACATACTTCTTTCTAGCATCTGGGGAATTCTTCCATGCGATTCTAGTCAAAAATTCTGTCTATTGGTGTTACTCTTCTTTCCTTGTGAGTTGATAAACTATTGCTATGGTCGGGTGCTTGCCAACAGTTTTGTTCAAAAATTTCGTCAATGTCTTAGGGTTGATGCATAGTCCTTCTATTTCTTTCCCTTTCTCTCTCTTTGTTTTCTCTCTTCCTTTCTTTTTTTTTTTCTTTTTTCCTTATTCTTTCTTTCTTTTTTCCTTTTCTCCTTTTATCCATTTGCCCCTCATTAAAGCAACAACTGATCGATTGTCAAATAGCCACCAGGCTATTTGACCGTAGCTCGATGGTCAGTTAATAGTCACTAGGTAGCCGATCTACCAGTCGGTGGTTAAGGGCTTGTATAAAGCCTGCTCGTCTTCTTGTCGCTTCATTCCCATTTTGTTCTTCATCTGATTCACTTTCGATTTTCTCCTACGTGTTCGTCTCAACTTCCTCTTTCCAATGGCAAGTCTTCCAGTCCATCTTCACTTGAATGAGAGTGATCCGATCTAGAAATCAACATTGAAGGGTCTTCCAAAGGACCAAGAGGTGCCTGTTGTCTACAATGTGGCTTCCACACGATTAGCCTGGTATGTTTTCTTCTTCATTCTTTAGTTTCCCATTTTTAGGTATACATTCACGTAGAGATTTTCATTTCTTGCCTTAGGACTACCATGAGAACAAGGTCTTTTTATGAAGCGCATAGTTGGTTTTAGAGATAGAAAATGAGGCTGTTAGAAGTAGGATTGCTGCTATAGGCTTCTATGAGTTTATCACTTGCCTTCCACATGCTTCTCAGTATACTGATTGTCGAGCGTTAGCCACTTTATGCGGGAGGTCAACGGACACGTTCCACACACTCCATTTTATGGTCGGTGAGATGACTGTCATGCTGCTTGATATTACCGCTCTTACTAGCCTTTCATGTGGTGGCAAAGTCATTCCTATTAATGCCTGTATCGCAGACTCAAGGGTTCAGCAAAACTTGATCTGACAGCTTCTTGGGTATGAGTTAAGGTCAGGAATAATGCTACAAATTCAATACACTGTCCTATATAAGTATTGGAGAAGGAGATCTAAGCTGACTGTAGTTGAGATATATTAGTATGCATGTAGCTTCATGATGTATCTACTCAATTCGACGATTTTTGCCAATGCATCGAACACCACCTTCTTGACTCTTCTTATGCCCTCTAGGATCTTGACCGAGCGAGGGATTTCAACTGGGGTCGTGTTACTCTTGGCGAGATGTATTTCGGTTTGGATCGTGCTTGTCAAGGTGTTTCTAGGATTATTGGGTTTGCTCTGCTTCTTGAGGTAACTTCTTTCCTTTGCTCCACCTTCGCATTTTGTTTGTATGAATTCCGTTTCTGATTCAGTCTCATTCATGATAGATGTGGGTACACGAGCTAAGAGTTCTACTTTCTGCACTCGTCGCTCGTGAGGACCTTTCTTTCTCACAGATTAGGAGGCGGGCTGCATGTCGTGCAGAGCTTGAGAGGTCTCATAAGCTAGACTTCTTTCGTGATTACGTTCATACGATGACTTAGGACAAGGTAAAAGACATTATAGTCAATATTTCATTTACATCATAATCTTGTCATGCTTCTTTATTGTTCGCAGATTCCCCTTGAGTAGTGGGGGCCCGAGGAGAATTGGTCAGTGGCTATGAGGGTCACTTCTTGCATAAGCAACAGGAAGTGCTAATTAGGTGGTCATATATGGGATTGGCTCATAGGTCCATCACGTCATCTAATTCCTCCTTCACCACCGATTCTAATGATAGATTCGGTTGATTTGGCCATAGAGCTAGAGGTGTCAGATTAGATGATAGGGATTCATTTGAACACGATTGAGTTACCATTAATGATGACTTCTTACATCGACTGGGCTCGAGCCACCTTATTACACACTAGACCTGGCTGATCTGCTGATGAGACTCCTCATCCTTCTACTGTGTCTAGCCATGTTGTCGGCTCATCCACTCATCATAGGAATAGATTGAGAGCCTCCTCTTCAAGTACTGGTGCATGAGCTTCCTTTTCTAAGCCACTCAACAGCCATCTCCACCTCCAGCTCCTTCAGCTGCCCCAGCTGTTCTAGTCGGCCATGTTATCGACGACCTCTAGGTTTATCCCAATAATGTTGTCTACACATGGAATGCTAATGGATAGATCATAGTCATATGATCACTGAGGATTTGAATATGCTTATTACCTTCGTACCAAAGGATACCAATCTAGAAGGTCTTCTAACTATATATTCCTTAAGTTTCCTATCATTCCTCAATCAATTATTAATCATGAAATGCAATGCAATATAGGTACCACGATCTTTTATAAAGCGAGTTTTTTTGTATGCAAGCCGCTTCTCATGGATATGTTTTATAGATGTCATATCAGTATCAGGTAAAATACCCCTCTATGCTTCATGTATGGATGATTTATATTTTAATAGTTTTTCTAATTATGTAGTTCTTTTGTTTGGTTAGACGAGTCATTAGGAGGTTGCTCGTTTGGAGCAAGAGGTTGAGCGTATTTGGGCTCAGGTTGTTGCTTTCTCCTATGATATTGACAATGATTACGATGAGTGAGGACCGTTAACATTAGCTTCTTTCACGATTTCTTTTACTCATTTTGCTTCCATGTACAAACTTCTATGATGTACAATCAAAAGTAAACAATTTCCAGAAACTTACTGAAGATTTTCTTTTGTCAGCGTCATGTACTATGCATATTTCGATAAATTTACATTCAAATTTGTTCAAATTTGTTTATAAATTATCATCCATTCAATTTTGAAAAAAACTACAAAATTTGGAATCCTGCGCTCAAAACTGTTGATTGATACACGTTTTGGAAGTCAAAAGCACACTAAATGACGAGTTAATGGGCTATTTTGCCCTAATAACCACTGGGTAACTATCAAGGAACTGCCAAGCAATAGTCAGATAGCTGGCTGGATGTTCTCTCGGTGTTTTGCCCCCTTTATTTTTGTTTTTTTCTTCTTGCTTTGTTTGATGCACTATATAAATGCCCTTCCTCCCTATCACTTCTCCACGCCTTTTCTTTCATTTCTCAAAATTTCTTTCACGCTTCTCAATGCCTCAACGTGTTATTCAACATGTCTGAGGCCACTCTCAAGACTCTTCGGCCTCTTTTGAAGTCTATAAAGGATGATGACTGGAAACAACTCGAATCTAGTGGTCTCCACCACCTGAAGTTCCTTCGACATGTGAAGCTTGACATCTCTTTTCTTAAAGAATGCATGACCTCTTGGAATCCTCATGATCATGTCTTCTGCTTCAATAGGCAAGAGCTTTGCCCCTTGTATGAGGAATTCTCTACCATATTAGGTTGACATTCGTTTAATTCTGAAGAATCATTCTACCTACTGTCCAGGCACCATCTATGTCTAATCTTACTCATTTCTTTGGCTTTTGGATTTCTAATAGGTATTCACACCAGAGGCGGTAGAGTGGCATTATTTTCCTTCATGCCTTTTCTTGAAATGATGGATAGGACCCCATTCGGTTGGCTTCACCTTCTTTAATTTTGCCTTCTTGCGTAGTTTCTACTGGCTTCACGAGATAGTCGCAAATATCCACACCTTATGGCCATCATTCCTCAAATAAGCAATGGTTTTATAGCAATTCCCTTGATTCTAATTGAGACATTGATAGGACTAGGTCGAGTCAGGATCGATCCGAGTCAAAGGTTCGGTGGCAGTTTCCTGCTTCTTTAGATTTTTCTTTTAACACTAAATTTTGCCTAAGCCACTCTTTTGGGGTGTTTTTACTCAGCAGGTTTATTCTTTTTTCATTCTTTTTTTTTATAATTTTTGCCTAAGCTGCCCTTTTTAAGTTTTTGACTCAACGAGCTTGCCCTAAATTTTGCCTGAGCTACCCTTTCCGAGTTTTCAACTCAGCGGGTTTTTTCTTTTATGCCCTAACGTTTGCTTAAGCTACCCTTTTAAGTTTTTAGCTTAGCGAGCTTGCCTTAATTTTTGCCTAAGCCACCTTCCAAGTTTTTGACTTAGTAGGCTTTTCTTATTTTTCTTTTTCTTTTGTTTCTCCCTCTTTAGATTTGATTACAAGGGAAGCTATCCATTTAGCATCGCCTGAGGGAAATATTTCCCATTATAGTTCTTGACTTCATACAAGAAGGAGACTCTGGAGACGTTATTCTTGGATCGACTGGCTTTGAGTCATTTTTGAAGCTCAGATTCGTTACCACTGTCCATGGTTGAGGCTGGAGCATGTGACATTTGGGACCTATATAGCATGCATCCCTTTAGTAGGTTTCACCCATAGTTCTTTCTATGATCTTGCTAGGATGCATCAGTTGTATAGACTTAAGTAAAGAATCGTGGATTCACTGACTGCATTCGGTCCTGGTAGATTATTCACTCGTTATTTAGAGCGTGTGAAGGATTCTTGGCCATATCGAACTATCGAGAGGAATCTATTCCATTATCCTGATTTTAAGATAGACAACTAGTACAAGGGTTGGGTGTCCCTTTAGGCCTCCATTCCTGATCCTGCCATTCAAGCTAGGAGGTGTTGTGAGCAATCTGGTGAGCCTATTCATAGTCCACTGAAGATGTAGAGATGACATTGTTAGTTCCATTGTTAGCTTAGATGTTATATGCTTTCCTTTTGTTATTATGCAAAATAATGAGACATTTCAAAGGCATATTTGTTTCCAAACAATTTCATTTTATTAATAAAAGTACAACCATTTGTTCTTTGAACAATATGGGCATAATGAGATAGCTCCTGTCATTACTTAGCCATTTTTGGTTTTCTGATTAATTATTTTTTCCTCTCACACACTTTTTCTTTTTTTTTTTTGATACATAATGATTATTCAACCTGTCAATGTTGATAGGCTTAGTGAATTCGTTTCCTTCCATGTCTGATAGGATTATGGCTCTGCCAGAACCTTCGTCATAATGAATTGGCCTTCCTTATTAGGCTTGAACTTCCCTTCTTTGAATTTCTTTGCCTTTATTCTCTTGTTAAAGGCTTGAGTAACCTGTTTCTTGTGTAGTTGCATATGATGTCTGGCCCTTATTTTTTTCTCATCAATCAAGGTCAACTGTTCACACCTTTTATCAATCCACTCCCCTTTAGGAATTTTTGCTTCCATTAGAACTCTCACTGATTTCATTTCTATCTAAATTGGTTGGACCGGTTCTAAACCATACACCAATGAGAAGGGCATCGTGCATGTCGAACTTCTAGGTGCTGTTCTATAACCCCATAGCACAAACAATAGCTTCCCTGCCCAATCTTTGTATGTCTGTACCATCTTGGCCCACATCTTCTTAATGCTTTTATTGGCCAGTTCTACTACTCCGTTTGCTTGTGGCTGAAATGGACACGACTTATGATGTTCAATCTTATACTTCTCAAGTAAGGCTTTAGTCTCAGCCTGGAAATGAACCCCATTGTCAATCACAACCTGATGTGGCACTCCAAATCTGCATATGATATTCTTTTCAACGAACTTTGCCATCTACTTTACCCCTAGTTTATTGTAGGACTCAATTGCTATCTGCTTGGTGAAGTAGTCAATCCCCACCACCACAAATTGATGCCTATTAGAGGTTGACAGCCTTATCTCGCCTATAATGTCAATGTGCCATGAAGCAAAAGGCCGTAGTGCTATCATTCCTTATAGCTTTAAGGGCGGCCGCTGAATCAAATTTCCATTGATTTGGCATTGGTGACACCTCTTCACAAACTAGATGCAATATGTTTCCATAGTTAGCAAATAAAAGCCTTGTCTCATTATCTTCTTTGCAAGCATTAGTTCATTCATGTGTGGCCCACATACACCACTATCGATTTCTTCGATAAGCCTTCTTGCTTCTTTCTCATCAACATATCTCAATTACATCCCTTATGGCATTCTCTTGTACATCACTCCTTGATGACCAATAAATTGTTGAGCCAATCTTTGTAGTACAACCATATCTTTCTCGCTGGCCTCATCTAACAGAATCCTTTCTTCCACATATCTTTACAAGTCATGGAACCATGGCTTCTCATCCACTTCGGCCTCCATTACAGGGGCACCATATAACAAAGACCCCATGCCTGTGATATCATTATTAGTCTCACCAACAACTTTTCGGTACTTACTAAAACTGATGCCAAAGAGGTTAAAGCGTCAGCCATCTGATTCTCATTACTAGAGAGATGGGTAAAGTTGTACTACTTGAACCTCCCAACGAACCTTCTGATATGCTCAAGGGATGGTTTTAACCTTCTTTCTCATAGATCCCAATCTTTATTGGCTTCAGAGATGACTAGCTTTGAATCTCCCAACATTTATATTTCATCAATGTCTTTCATAATCACAACTTCTAACCTAAAGGCAAAGGCTTCATATTTAGCCATGTCATTGGTGACTTTGAACTCCAACTTCTTAGCAAATGGAATGACTTTTTCAGTTGGTGATACTAGAATAACTCTTGTTCTAGCACCATTATGATTGAGAGCTCTGCTAAAAAACGTTGTCCACCCTATTATCGAGATTACCTCCGGATGTTGATCTAGAAATTCCAACTCCCATCACTTATCATCATTGATAGGATTCATGGCCAAAAACTCTACTAATACTCTTTCTTTCACCACCTTTTTAGTGACATACTCAATGTCAAATTTTGGCAACTAGACCGACCATCTTGCCAACTTCCCCACCAATGATGGTGCTTTATAAAGATACTTCATTGGATCTTCCTTTGGGATAGCCTTAATATTGTAAGACTGAAAATAATGCCTCAGCTTCTTTGAGAGCCAAACCATTGCCAAGCATGTTTTCTCCATGTTGCTATACTTCATCTCGTATAGTAGCAACTTCTTCCTAAGATACTAAATGACATGCTCTATGCCATTCTCATCTTCTTGTGCCAACAGAGCACCGATAACCTCCTTCTTAAGAGCTAAGCAAAGAATCAACTTCTTCCTAGGTTTCGGCGGTCCCAAAACTGGCAAATTCTACACGCACTTCTTGATATTCTCAAATGTCGCTTGGCATTGACCATTCAATTTCATCGATTGACCTTCTTTAGAAACCTGAAGATCAATGCACAGACTGTTGTTAATTTGGCAATGAACCGACGATATATTGGATCTTCCCAAGAAACCCACCCTCGAACTTCCTTTTCAATCTTGGGTGATGGCATCTCCATAATTGCCTTGACCTTGTCTGGATCTACTTTTATCCCCTTCTTGCCAACTATATACCCCAACAACTTCCCTAAGGTGACTCCAAAGACACACTTCTTCGAATTTAGTCGCAGCTTGTATTTCTTCACCCTTTCTAGGAATCTGTTTATAGCTTCAAAGTGACCTTCTCGAGTCTCAAATTTCACCATCATGTCATCCGCATATACTTCTATCTCCTTCCGTATCATGTCATGAAATAGTGTCATCACCATTCATTGGTAAGTTGTCTCGGCATTCTTTAATTCAAAGGGTATCACCTTGTAACAGTAGGTACCCCATGCCGTAATGAATGTTGTCTTCATCTTATCTCTATTGACCATCAATATCCGATTGCAACCGGACCCATCAACAAAGGAAAAGTTCACACTGGTAGCAGTGCTATCTACTAACACATTAATGTAAGGCAAAGGAAAAACACCCTTTGGTGAGGCCTTATTCAAGTCTCAGTAATTGATGTACAATCAGACCCTTCCATCCTTCTTCGACACTGGCACGATATTGGCGAACCAATTTGGATATTTCACCACGCCTAAAAACTTCGCTTCACTTTGCTTGAAAACTGCTTCCTTGATTTTTTTAGCCATTCCGATCTCAACCTTCTCAACTTTTGCTTGGCCGGCTTATGTGCTGATATGTAGGAATCATATGTTTAGCGATGCTTCTCTCGATTCTAGGCATGTCATGAAAGGACCAAGTGAAGACTTTTTAATGTTTCTTTAGTAATCTTTCAAATCTCTCTCTCTCTCTCTTTGGGTGTTGTATCAAGTGCAATGCATATGTTGTTGGGTTTTTTTATTGTAGCAAGATTAATGTCACGAGTTTGAATGGCATGGATGTTTAATATGCTAGTGAAATGCAAATTATGATGCATAATGCTATTAGGAAGGACATCACACAAGTAAGCAAACTGATTCTTTATTGTTTCGAATTTGGATTCATAATGTCCTATTCTTCAAAGACGATGGGTACAAATACATCCTCATAAAACACATCTTTGATTCAGTCCTCGATGAAGACAACAAGGTTGATGGACAGGTCCATTAGCGGTGCTTGATCTTGAGGCTTCTCCTCCTTGAAGGTCATCTTCTCTATTTCCTTAACTAAGCCATTTCCTTGGAGATTCCTGCTTGAAGGATATCCCTAAAAATCTTAAATTTGGGCTTCGACATTCCCTTGAAAACCTATAGTTCAGCAGCTCCAACATACTTCATGTCTTGGGCTTTGACGAATTTGATGAGTCTCCCCTCCTTGGGCTCAGAGTCTTCTTTTTCTCATTGGAATCATAACCCGAACCTCTTCCAGAAGTTTGGCTTCAAAATTTGGAAGGGATCGTAAATCACGTCTATTTATCCCAAGCCCAGTCCTTAGCAAATACCCTTATTTCTTTGTTATCCTAGCTATAATTGGGCTGACTTTGTCAATCATGATACGTGAAGGCCTCCCACGTAGGGTATTTCTCCAACCTTTACACTTAAAGCAACTGGTGCCATGTAGAATCAAATCTTCTAATGTAAGGTTAAAGGAACTCCACCAAGCGGATGGAACTATGCTCGTCCTAACAAGGTAGCAAATGTGATTAGAGTGTCGAGGACTACGAATTCTGTCATAACTTTAGTTGGCCCAGTCTTCAATAACGCCTTGAAGATCCTAATGGCACTCCTCTTCGAGTCATCATAAGCCCTGATCACCATCTCATAAGGCTTAAGCTCATCTTCACTGACCCCGTACTTGTGCGATATCTTCAGAGGCACAATATTAATGGTAGACCCATCATCCACCATGATACAAGGAGATCTCTTCCCACCAATCTTTGGGGTGATGAACACTGGGCAGTTATGATTCCTTCCTTCAAAAGGTAGATCTTCATCACTGAAGGTGATTACACCATTCTTATTTAGCCCTTTCGGAGCTCCTCTAGTCATGGCGGCCAACATTTCATTCGTAGTAGTAGTCACTAATATTTCTACCTCTGCCAAAGCCCTCACCATGGCTTCTCTATGCTTTTGGGACAATATCAACAAATCCCAAATGCTAGCATTCTCCTTGATCTTCTCTAATCACTTGATGACTTGGTCTTCTTCTTCTCCATTGGTTTCTTCCTTGCCAACTTCTTTGCCTTTCTCGATAGTCCTCTAGGTTGTTCTCTCCTTCTCTTTCTCATGGTAAAATCTACAACTCCTTGTTACTCTTTGTACACTCTCACTCTCACCCCTTTGTGTTTCTCCCTAAACTCTCACTTCTTCTTTTTCATCACTACTAAACTTAGCCCAAAAGTTTGGAAGGGTCTTAACTTTAAGAATGTCATCCCAAATTCCCATGACTTTCACTTCATTACACCTTCTAGGTAAACTCTCTCTCTGTACAAGGTTTTCAACTAACATCCCTTTCCTAACTTTGCTAACCTTCTTCACTTTGAGTTTTCTAGGTGGTGGGCCTTTTCTAGCCCCTTTTCTGGTCATCCACTGCTTGGCAAAAGCACTTCATGGTGTGGGCTTCTTCTTGGCAAGTGCCACTTCAACTTCTTCCTCTTTTTCTTCTTATGGCTTTTCCACCTCTTGGTCACTAATGCACACAAATTTAGGTTCCAAATTTTGTTTGGCTCCCTTCAATTCAATATTGGTCCATCCTCCCTTCTTTGTGAAAATCTAGGTTGCCAAAGGAATGAGCTCATCTTTTGCCCTTTCAATGATCTCCTTGGGCTCTTCGACCTTGGGCCCTCCCTTCTTAGGCTTCTTCTTCGTGGCCATCGTTACAACAATCCCTTCAATATTAGACTTCTCCCTTATCTTGGTTCTCTCATCCTTATTCGACCTTCTTTCTTAAAAGGAGTTCATGACTTCCTTCTCAGTCAAGCCTGACTCAATCACGGTGGTTGTTGGAGGAGGTAACTGGTTGTAATTGGTTAGTGGGTTGCTTCTTGTGTTGGGCTTATCCATCTTTGGGTCAGCAATCTGGCCCCTATCCATCACACTTCTCATGATGCCTCTAAATCCTTGATAAAAGATTTCGAAGCTCTCTTTGTGGCAATGGCTACAAGATCCCTTCGACCTGGATTCCAAATCATTTATTATTTAGATGCCCATGTCATACAGGTCTTCAAATATTTTGATACGGAAGCTTGCCAGTCTATCCTAATGAAGTATGGGGCTCCATGGATCACCATGCAGACCTGGTCCTTCTCCGTAAGCCTAATGGTCATCTTGGCAGCCTTGGCCCTCCAACAAACTAGATGCTTAGAGAAGGTATCGTTGGGCTTTTGACATATCATCTCCAAATCCCTCAAAGTTACCCCCCGTTGGGTATTGTGACAGTACAGCTTTACACATTGTTTGAAAAATTCCTCCCAAACTTGTCGAGCTCTCTTAGGAAGGACATGGTACAATACTACTGCATCATCTTCTAAGGATAGCATGACGTGTTTCAATATTTGCACCTTTGACAAATAAGCAATAAACCAATAGATGATGAATTTCTTAGCACCATACATGAGTCTATTCAAAGTCTATTGAACCTCTATTCATACATTAAGTCATTCATTTCTAGTGATGGTCCCTCATCATCGATATGAGTCTACCAGCACTTCGTGGCATCACACAATTACACTCCTATCACAATACAAACATCCATACATTATAAGTCATACAAAGCCACAATCTAATATCATGGCATTCTAACCTATATTGGATAAATTCTATCATACCAATTATACCTATTGCTATTCTAGCATCATTCATATCAATTTATGGCATTTCTAACCTAATCATAGCTATCATGGCATATTCTAGCCTAAACATGGCATTCATGGCATATTCTAGCCTAATTCAAGCAATTGAGATCAATCATAGCATCCAAGGGCAAAATGGTAATTCTCACTTATTCTATGATATTTCTTAGCATTCATCAAAACAAATATAAGTCCTTAGCGTGGTTCTAATCATGTATTCCTAGGCATGATTCTAAGCATTCGTAAAGAAAATTAAATTCCTAAACATGTTTCTAGATAAAAGAGGGATAACGGACTTACCTCAACACGCTTATCAATCTCGCAAGACAAATAAGGGTTAGAACAATTGATAATAACCTTAGAGTATTCGAACTCTAAAAATAAATCCTAATCATGCTTATTCTAAGCTTAAACTAACCTAAACATGCTTAGTTCTAAGCAAGAAAATGAGAGGGAGGAGAGAATTCTGCTCTCAGGATGTACCCTTTCTGGGTTTAGAGTAATAGAACACCTAAAACAATAAACTAGAAAAGATTCCTTGAATTCTCAAGTATGTCTTCATGAGAAAGAGGGAAGAATTATTCAAAATTCGGTGTCCTCCAAAGTGAAGAGGGGGGAGTTTATATAGAAGAGGGATGAAGCTGGAAAGGAAGAAAGGAACAAAAAGTAATGGTTTAATTTGAAAATTTCCTAAAATGCGTGACAAACAGTCAGGTGGCTATTGGCTAACAGCCGAGCGGCTCTTGGCTGACAGCTGGACTGCTGTTTGACCTCATCCCCCATGTTTTATTGTTTTACACTTTAGTCCCTTATGACCTTTGTCCATTCGATCACTCCTAACTTCTCCAATTCAACTCTGATTTGCAATCGTAAACTTCTATGAAGACTAGACATCTGTAGCTTTGCAACAGAATACGACTTACCATCAGATTCCTCCTAGATTAATTTATGTGATTTTTCGAATTCAAATGTCAATTTTTTAGGCTTTTCATCAATCCCTTCTTACCTTTCCTTTTCTAGCTTTCAAGGCCATTTTGGTCATTTTTATTACTGGACATTCATCTCCATTTCATCTTCAAGCCTCAAAAAGCCGGTGTCTACAGCTTACCCCTTATTTTGGAGAGGCTTGTGAGACACAAAAGTCAAAAAAGTACTCTTGCTATGTCTTTCTTTCTTTCGCCTCAACCTCTTTGCCTTCATCTTTATTCTGTCAAACTTTCTCGTTATCTTCTTTCTTTCCTTTTGCTCCTACAAAAGGTATGCCCATTCGAGAGCTTAAGGGCCTACTAGAGGGCTAGTGTGCCCATTGAAGGGCGAATGTGTGCCAATCTTAGGGCTGAGTTGCCTATTCAAGGGCTACCGTGCTCACGTGAGGGCTGAGGTGCCTATTAAAGGGCGAAAGTGCCCACTCGGTTGGAAAGCATCCTTATGATGCTATGACAAAACACACTTCAGTGCACCTATTTCTTAGGGTCTCTAACACTCTTCAACACGCCTACTTCTTAGGGATTGGTAACACTCTTTAGTGTGCCTATTCTAAGGGCTTGAGACATACATTAGTGCACTTACTTCTTAGGGTTTTCAACACTCTTTAGTAAGCCGCTTCTTAGGATTTGTACCTATTCTAAGGGCTTAAAGCACTCTTAAGTGCACCTATTTCCAAGGGTTCCCTTCTAATGCATGACCATTGGGAAAACTTCTACTATGCATACTTTGTAGTCTTTAGACCTTCTTATTCTTTGTGCCTTTTACTAAGTATCGTTCATACCTTCTTCTATTTCTTCAGACTTTACATTAGCTGGGTTTCATGCCCCTCTTCCAAGTATTCTTCATGCTTCTTCTAGTCTTTGTACTGATTGGGTTTCATGCCCTTCTTTCGAGTATTCTTGCTTCCATTCTTGATTTCTTCTAGTCCACTGGGAAATCTCTTGAGCTCTAACATCCTTCATTCTTGCATTCATTATGCTCTTTACTAGAGAATCATGATATTTATTATCTGACTCATTGGGTGCCTTTCCCTTGTCTTTGTAAATTGCTACAAGATTCAAACATTTCTTAATGATCTAAAATCAATTTAAATTTTTACCTCATTCAGTGTGTTCTTCAGCAAATTGCTTTTTAGTATCTAGAGGAATTCTTCCATGTGATTCCGGTGGAAGATTCTATTGGCTGATGTTACTCTTCTTTCCTTGTGAGTTACTAAGCTATTGCCAAGGCCAGGTGCTTGTCATCGATGTTTTCCAAAAATTCCTTCTATGCCTTAGGATCAATGAAGAATCCTTCTTCTTTTTTTTTTCTTTTTTCTTTCCTCTCTCTCTCTTTCTTCTTTTTCTCTATTTCTCTCCATTTTCTATCTCTTTTCACTACGTGAAAAACAAGTATTTGCGACAAACTTTTTTGCGAGGAAACAAAATTTCTCGCAAAAAGCCACTTTCTGCGACAAAAAGTAATTTTGTCGCCAAAAGCAGTAGCAAAATTAAAAACTTCAAAAAATTATTTATTGCGATGAAAATTTTCTCGCAAAAAATAATATATTGCGAGAAAACAACTTTCCTCGCAAAATGTCTACGGTGAATTTAAATATGAAGTTATTTACGACCGAAATTACATATTTTGCGAGGAAACTATCCTCTCCATAAGAAGCAGCCCAATTTATTCATTTTCTTTTTTTGCGACCACCATTTCCTCACAATATAACACCTACGGTGACAATAGTAATTTCCTCGCAAAATGACTAGGCGAAATAAATACTTCTGCGACAAAATTTTCACCTTTTGCGAGAAACTTTCCTCACAAAAAGAAGTAAACAAATTTCCCTTTTGTTTTTGGTGAGCACTATTTCCCCAACAAAATATATTGCGACAAAACTCATTTTCTCGCAAAATGACCAAGAGGTGTAAATCTTTCTGCGACGAAAATTATAACTTTTGCTAGGAAATTGTCTCCACCAAAAGATGTGGACAAATTTCACTCTTTATCTTTTTGCGACCATTAATTCCTCGCTAAATTCAGTATATTGCGACAATACTCTTTTCCTCGCAAAATGAGAATAATAGGTAAATCTTTTTTAGATGAAAACTGCGCCTATCGGGAGGACAGCATCCTCGTAAAAAGATTTAACTAAATTTTTTATTTTTTTTACCTTTCTTTCCTCATAATATAATCTCGTTTCAGATAAAACAATTTTCTACCGAAAATTGCTAGAGGAAAAAATTTTTTTGCGACATAAATTACATATCTCGCGAGGAAAATATCCTCACTGAAAGATATAATTTAATACGTCTTCTTTTTTTCGACCATATCTTGGTCGCAGTAGTGCGTATGTTGCAACAAAATGCATTTCCTCGCAAAATGAGAAGCTCACGTGGATCCTATTGCGACAAAAGTTGTGCCTCTCGTGAGCAAATAATCCTCACCAAAGATGTAAATAAATTTCTCTCTTTTCCTTTTTGTGACCATTATTTTGTCGCAAAATGTAAATAATTTCCTCGCAAAATGTCAAAGCAACATAAATCTTACTGCATCGAATTTGGTTTCCTCACAGTATGGCAATGGTATGAAAATTTAAATATTAAGAAAGGGAACAATTTAAATATTAATATAAAATAACTTGTATATTAGTTTTATAAAACTAAATTAATTAATCCCTGTGGTTTTAATAAATAACCAAAATTTAAATATTAATTAAAATATATAAGTCATTAAATCAAACTAAATAATTTATGATATTTATCAAATATTCTATTTTTACAATTTAATACGTAATGAATTGAATACATAAATAAGTTTAGTTAGATTTAAATTAATTATTAATTTAATTTAGACATAGAAGTATCTTATTTGTAGATGATCAAATCACTAATCGGTCAAGCAAATTTAGTGGATACGTTAACTCAAACAGTAAAGTATATAAAAATATCATAATTAATCAAACCACATTTACAATTTATTTTAATTTGATTCATAATCAATTAAATTGTATATAGAATTTTTTTCATAACTTAATTACGAATAAATTAAAAATTGTTTATGGAAGTAATATTTTATTAAACAGAACTTTAACTTGTATTTTATATCTTAAATTTTTAACATATTGAATACACGGGTTTATATACATTTATTATAATTAAAGAAACTATAAATATAATCTTTACAATTTAATACATAATGTATTGAATACATAAATAAGTTTAGTTAGATTTAAATTAATTATCAATTTAATTTAGACATAGAAGTATCTTATTTGTAGATGATCAAATCACTAATCGGTCAAGCAAATTTAGTGGATACGTTAACTCAAACAGTAAAGTATATAAAAATATCATAATTAATCAAACCACATTTACAATTTATTTTAATTTGATTCATAATCAATTAAATTGTATATAGAATTTTTTTCATAACTTAATTACGAATAAATTAAAAATTGTTTATGGAAGTAATATTTTATTAAACAAAACTTTAACTTGTATTTTATATCTTAAATTTTTAACATATCGAATACACGGGTTTATATACATTTATTATAATTAAAGAAACTATAAATATAATTTTTACAATTTAATACGTAATGAATTGAATACATAAATAAGTTTAGTTATATTTAAATTAATTATCAATTTAATTTAGACATAGAAGTATCTTATTTGTAGATGATCAAATCACTAATCAGTCAAGCAAATTTAGTGGATACGTTAACTCAAACAGTAAAGTATATAAAAATATGATAATTAATCAAACCATATTTACAATTTATTTTAATTTGATTCATAATCAATTAAATTGTATATAGAATTTTTTTCATAACTTAATTACGAATAAATTAAAAATTGTTTATGGAAGTAATATTTTATTAAACAGAACTTTAACTTGTATTTTATATCTTAAATTTTTAACATATTGAATACACGGGTTTATATACATTTATTATAATTAAAGAAACTATAAATATAATTTTTACAATTTAATACGTAATGTATTGAATACATAAATAAGTTTAGTTAGATTTAAATTAATTTTCAATTTAATTTAGACATAGAAGTATCTTATTTGTAGATGATCAAATCACTAATTAGTCAAGCAAATTTAGTGGATACGTTAACTCAAACAGTAAAGTATATAAAAATATCATAATTAATCAAACCACATTTACAATTTATTTTAGTTTGATTCATAATCAATTAAATTGTATATAGAATTTTTTTCATAACTTAATTACGAATAAATTATAAATTGTTTATGGAAGTAATATTTTATTAAACAAAACTTTAACTTGTATTTTATATCTTAAATTTTTAACATATTGAATACACAGGTTTATACATAAGGGTTTTAGACCGCGATCCTTGTTTAACTCCCTGGATATTTTTGTAATTCCAATCCCATCCTTGGCTAGGTAGTTTTATGATTCCTGCTTCAATGTCAAATATTCAATTCTTAATTTAATGTTTATAATTAATAATTTGGATATAAATTTTTTTATAAACTATTGCTTTTATAAATACAGTTAATTAAGTATAATTTTATTCATAATATTAAAATACTATTTCTATGTGCAATTAATGTAAGAAATGAAAAAAGAACATTAATTATCATAATTTGAAGTATTTTTAGAAATATGACGTATGATTAAATAATCAAACAATTAAAATTAAGATTGACATAATAAAATATTATATTAAGCAAGTTTATTATATATTATAAAAGATTAAGGAAATATACCAGCTTGAGTAGGGATAGTTTGCGGGAAACAAAAAAAATTTCCCAAATTGTTAGAGGGAAATCCCTAGAGGCAAAAACAACCCATCACAGCCATCTATTGCCTTTCCTCACCTCTACCGTTTTCTCCTCCATCCGTTTAAAGCTGCAGTACTTCTATCGCCTCCTCCATGATCTGTTAAAGGCAAAACCACCATCATCTCCTCCATCTATTGAAGGCAAGACGATCGTCATCTCCTCCATGTATTTGCAACAACACCACTGCCATCTCCTCACTCTGTCAAAAGCACCATCACCGCTGTCTCCTCCATCTGTTTGAAGCAACACCAATTGCATCTCCTCTATCTGTGCTGGTAATGTGGGTTTCTCCTCTGGTTCATTATCAGTCTTTGTTTGATTTTTTTTCGGTATAATTTATATAGCCCAATGATGGACAACTTTGGAGTATTTTGGCCCGGGTCATCATTGTAATTCTTTGTTTGATGATATTTTTCATGATTCTTATGTATATATTTATAAGGGAATCGAACCTAACAGGTTTCATGGCTACAAACAAGTGACATTATTTATTATAATATTTGATAATAATATTCGTTGTAATTGGGAAGATTATTATTTTATTGATTTAATAAATATTATTAAACCAATTGAACCTTTTAATTCATACATTGATAGGATGAATGTTATCAAGCTTACCAAGGTCTTGATTTTACATCTAAAGGCTTCCTTTAAAATAAAAAAAGTTCTGTTAAGATTTTGTTAATGGGCAGCTATTCCCAAAAAAAAAAAATGTATGTATGATTAGAGTTAAAACTCACTAATCAAATATATTCTACTGCATGCTTGGATATTTGAAAGTTGATCTTTTCCTCTAATGAATCTATCAATTTCATATACTTAGGTGTAAATTCTTGAGCTTTGTTGTCAAATAAGACCTTCCACCCTCCCACTACAATTATGGGAAACAATGATACATCTTTGCTTGTGATTCCAATAAAAACTTTAAAAATTAATATACAATTGGATACTTTGAATGCATGTAGGAAGCAAGCGTGGTTAGTTCTTTCTACCGCACCTGTTCGGTCACTTGAAGAACCATTTTATTGGATTTCAACATATTTGATTTGCTAATGGGATGATACTAACTCCCCACGGTATGTACAAGCTCCTAATGATGTTGTTCTTATGACTTCTGTTGTTCTAAATTTTCTTTTGTGTGTGCAATAATCTGCATGGTCTTGTACATAGGGATATATGCTTTTCTGGATAGTTAGTTATTCACTCTGCCAATAGGTTACCTGGTTGCCACCTCTGTTATTGGCATTGAAGCCGATAGCTAGAATACTTGTGTATTCTAGCTTTTCATTTGATTGATTTTACCTTTTTGTGGATAAGAACTATGAAAGAAATAAAAATGTAGTAACTAAGGATGTACAAAGCAATTATGACATTTTTTAAACTAAGTTTAAACATGTATTTGTCGACAACTAAAGGTAATCAAATAGTCAAAATATAGTGCACGTGGCATTGCCAAAAAGGCCTGAAATTGGCAAAAGCGACTAAATTAACATTTTGCTCTTTATAACTTCAAAACGAGTTATTCTTTTCTCATCTTGTAGGCTAGTTTATAGCTGTATATCCTGGTAAATAGAAAAAATCATTTAAGATGGCAGTGCTTATTATTATTCTGGACTATAATCATATTAAGGGTGTGCTTATAGCAAATTGATTTGGAAAGAAGTAGAAGCATGTATATTTGTGTTTTTAATGGTAATTTTTACTTGAATATTTGTGTTTAAATGGTATATGATCATGTTATTCATCATGTTTTGCTTGAATTATGCTTTAAGGTAATCTTATTGTTAAAAAATACAGTTTTGTAATTAATGCATATTTATTTTCTGTTCCAGATGGCTCCAGGTGGCAGAAAGAAATCAAAGAATCTCAACATTCGAGAAACTGCTAATATTAACACAGAAGAGACAACTGAAAGTCATATAGAAGTTCAAAATACCACAAGTAAATTAGATTCTACATTTTATCATGTTATTATTATGTAACATATGAGATATATTTACATTGGTTCAACATAGTCTTTAGAACCAACCTTATTTCAGTTATATTAGGCAATGCTTATTTTTTCATTCATTTTTTATTTTTGTAGCCTCACTCCCACCACCTCTGCAACGTAAAGGTCGAGGTCCTTCTCGAAGTATACAAATAGATTATATTGTGCAATCAAAAGGCAAGATAGTTTTGACTATCTCAACAGAGACTGGAAAAGCCACTGGAGAATATGCAAAGAACCTTGCTAGTGAGTGTGGAGTCATTGTTCGTAACCATGCTTCACAGGAGTATGAGTCTTGGTCTAAGATGCCTTGGCGACCTACTAGAGCAGAGTTGTTTGATAGACTTCTAGTATGTTTACTAGTGTTTTAAACATTCTTTGTTTTTTTTTTTTGTCATTTTTTTTCTTCATATGTGTAATGTTTATTTGAAAATATAGGCAAAGTTTGATTTAGATTTCAGCCAAGAGCATGTTGTACGTTGCATCAATGATATTATGGGTGATCGGTATAGAGATCATCGATATTATTTGAAGAAAGAATATTTGAGACTTGGTGCAAATGATGAGGCCCGAAGACATCCTCCACCTAATGTTACTCAAGAGGGTTGGGACTATTTATGTACTTTGTGGTCGAATGAAAAGTACAAGGTATGAAGATTTTATATTTATCAAGTTTATTGCATGATTTTTATAATATAATAAAGTTTAAGTTGTTATATGGATGATAACAAGCATCTCACTATTTGACATATCATTAATATTAAACAACTCAGGTTGTTTGCATTTTCAGATATATCATTTATATTTTAGAATATATGAAATTTGTGAGTTTCACAATAATATGGAATATAAAGTGTGGTTATTGTTATGGTTATTTAAGTATAAAATCTATGTATTGTGTAATTTCATTATGGAAAAAGCAAAGATCATGTTGAAATTAATCAATCTTGTTTACAATGATTTCATCATTTACTCTTTTTCTTTTTTACTTGTTATTAACATGTGATATAGCTTAATTTAGGAGAAATGCTTGAAATATAAAGAGAACAGAAAGAAACTCCCATTTACTCATCGTGGAGGGTCAAAGTCTTTTGCATCTCATCGTGCTAAGATTTCTCAGGTATCTATTTGGTTTTTTTTTAATTAATATAACATGAAATTGTGAGGCATTTTTTAACTTTTTCAAATAATTCTTTTGGATAAGGGTGGAAGTCAGACACAAAGTTTCTCTGACTTATTCAAGGCCACACATTATAAAACTGGCAAGGGATGGGTTAACTCAAAAGCACAAGAGCATCATGTATGTCTGTTATTTTTTTACATATTAAATTCATATTTCATTTTATGACTTATTACATATGAATCCTTACATTTGTAGGCATCGATATGTGAGTTAGAGAAACCTAACGGTGAAGGAGAAACACAATTGAGTGAGATAGAGATATCTCAAAAGGTCTTTGGAAAAAAATCAGGCTATGCTAAAGGATTAGGTACGCGTATACCAACAACTCAAAGGTTTACTCCATTAGCTTCATCGAGCAATGCAGAATTAAAGCAGCAAGTTGAGGAGCAACAAAAGCTGATTGACGAACAAAAAACTCAATATGAGGTTATGAAGTCTCAGTTGGAAGATGTTATATCTTCACAAAAAGAAACCATTGAAGAAATGCATTCCAAGTTTAAAAAATTTGAGGAAGATGTTATGAGTCAACATTTAGCTACTAACTCTGTTGGGTCATCATCATGTTTGCCACCATCTTCATCTTAGCTTTGGGGTCTACTTATGGTACTTATTATCAGTCTTTTATTAGTATATAACTTTGCTAACCTTGGTGGATCATCATCTTACTGCCAACTTCATCTTACTTTGAAGTCTACATGTAGCAGTTAATATCAGTTTCTTTTGGTCTGTATATGTTTTTCCTAACTCTGCTATTATGCTTACCATCATCATCATTTGTGGCCTACATGTAACAACTAATATCATTTTCCTTTTGTTTGTATATAATTTTTGTAACTTTGATGGCCTAAGGTCATGCTTACACCATGTTTACCTTAACTTGTGGTTTACTTGTAGCCCATCGTACTTATGAAATGTTAAATTTCATTGTAATAATTTTATATAATATCGCATAATGAAGCATATATATGATGTTACAATTTAGATTTTACTGTTTGTGAATTTTTATGATTTCACTTAATATTTTAATTTTTATAATTTGTATAACTTTTGGGCATAATATAGAAGAATTGGATTCAATAAGCCTATTAATTGCCTATAATGATGAAAATGAAATAAACACAAAAAAAAAATTAAAAAATTCAGAACCATGTGATGAAAAATGGTTGACAAAAAACTATGTTTCGCGACAAAACCGTTGTCAACTCGTTTACCCAACTATGTTGCCATACATTGTTTCTCACAATAAATATGTTTTGGGATGAAGATTTAGTCACAACAGGTAATTTATAATGCTCAACTGTTTTGTAACAAATGTTTCCTCTTAACATTAAATTAATTAATCCAACCATTGCTCATTGCCATTTATTTGTTGCAGAAAAATATTATATTTATAATTAAATGTCTTTTTTCTTTTGGTTAATTGATAATACCTATTCATTTGTAATCACACAAATTACTATATAAATTATCCAAGAAAACATAATTTATAATATAAGTACAAATTTATATTTCGATAAATATTATCACAAATGTTAAAAATGCAAGTACTTGTAACAAATATATCGTACAATCCAAAATGACTTAAAGAAAATGAAAACAAGTATAACATAATTAAGCTTGAGATGTATTGTTTCATGGTAATCATCTTCTTCAAGCAACTTGATGGATGATGATAAGCCAATCACAGAACCTAAAGCTCCTTTTTTTCACTGTCTGTATACATCCTCTTATCACCCCCATAGCCTTCTTTTCTCCTCCATCTCTGCAACCTATACATAGCACAACACACAGAGCCATTCACTTCATTTTTCTTGTAGTACTTGCATTTTGATGTAAAGTGATAATATTCCTAAACACAAAAGCCAAAATTGATAAGTAATGGCCCAACAATAATACACAGGTTAAACTGGCTTTGCTTTGATGTAAAGTGACTAAACACAAAAGCCAAAATTGATAAGTAATGGCCCAACAACAATATGTAAGCAATAAATAATGCCCAGGCATATCTACCTTCGTCACTGCATAGTGTATATGTGTGTTTCTATACGTGTTAGAGAGAGAAAGAGAGGCAGAGGGAGAGGGAGACACACACACACACACACACACAGAGGGATCATCTATATCTAGAAATCCATATCCTTTGGAAATAACTTGTATGATTTTGATGGGGGTTTTGATTGATCAAAAAGATGAAAGTACTGAAGAAGTTCCAACAACTACATGAAACAAATACCATACCTCCTTGGAGGAACTCTTATCAACTGCATAATCTTCCCAACTTTCATACTCATCCTGCAAAAAATGAAGCTACCATTAACACTTTAAACAACTTTTAATGTTATTCTTCTAGTACAAGTACTTCTAGGGAAGGAAAAAAAACACATCCATACAACCCTTGAACTCATAAGCCATGCATAACACAAGGCATCAAATTATCATAAATATTTTTTTTTTTGCACATCAAAAACAAAGAAAACAAGAAATTTACAAAAATAAAAGAAGTGAATCCTTATCTAGATGAACTATTAAGCTTCAAATTCTCATACAACTATCTTTTTAATAAGAAATAGAATATTATTTTAGAAAAGAGATCATTGCTAAGGGAAGTAAGCCAGGAGTTCAACCTTATAGATCAAAGCATAAGCCTTTGAAAAACAATCACTAGAAACAAGCTGCATAAAATATAAGCCCACGCAAGAACAGAAGATCATTTGACTACTAGAACTCATAATAGATGGAAAACAAAGAAGTGTTTATTGATACAGGTAATTTGAATGACACCTATTAGGATGAAAGAAAATTCTTCGTCGTATAACAATTCAAATTCTTCTTCTCCGAAATCCTTATATATTTTTCTATTCCTTTCCAATCAAAATAACCTACGAAATAGCTAGTATCCCTAAATTCCATCAAATTGAAGTTTTCCACCACCTTTCAGCAAGGAAAGACATAAAAGAATCTTCCAATTCCACAACTGATAGAATTTTCCAATGAAATCAATGTAACTTGGTGGGAATTTATTCTAACAATTACACAGTTGTAAAAAATAACTCTCGATTTTGAAGTTCAACAAAACAGTTTCTACCACTAACATTAAGTCAAAGATTTGGTCCTTGATCCTGCAATAAAAGAAGATTATAATATCTGCAAATTGGTAATGAAAAACCATCGAGGAAAAGTTAACTTAAAAATAGAGCCATTCACTTCATTTCATCTAGATTTAAAAATATATATAGTGTTCATTAGCACAGTATGCTGTCTATCCACAAACCTCTTCTTGTTGTTGCATATATTGCCGAATCCAATATGCTTGAGATGGTTGGAATGAATCTAGAGCATCATCATCTTTATGGCCCTTGATGCTAACAGACATCTTCTGCACTTCCTCACCAGTATCTGTTGATGGGCCAACAGAACAGGCGGCGTCCAATCTTCCCATGCAACCGATATGACAGCAACATAAGCTCCTAATACATCATAAGTAGAGTGCTAGTATCAGAATCAAAAAGGGGGCCATTCTATGCTACAGGGATACCAAATACATGAGGTCCGAACCATACAATGATCATTAAACAAGGTTCTAAAAGGACCTAAGATCAATACCTCCCAGAATAGCACACACTTCGAAATAAACACAGTGTGTTGACACTAATTTTTACAAACTCAAAATGCCCAACAGCTAATCAACATAATTCCACACAACTTGTTCTGTATAAGTTACCATCATTCAAATGCTAAGAAGTCCCACTTGAAAATTTCAAAGGAAGTTTGTTCCCTGGCAAATTTAAGCATAACCAATCAACAGCAGCCTCAAATGTACCATCATCCTACACCAAACAAACACAAAAACTAATCAACTCACAATTTATAATATGTTTTCATAATCTATCAAAAGTTAACCAGACTCTCATCGAGTTCAAATAAATGAAACTTACCAAACAAGAATTGAATAGAATATTAAATTTTTTAAATTAAAAAATAAAATAAACGAATGACACAATGACGATTACTGAATATTGGGCTAATTACCTTAAGCGAAGAGAGCCCGAGCTCAATCTGATCATTAGAAAACCCTTCGCAAGAGAGCTTCTCGTATACAGCTCTGAGCTTCTTGGCCTTCAGAGCCTTGGAGAGAGTTTCTTGAGCCGAAGGCACGACCAGTTCTACTGGCCGAGCCGAGTTGAGGAGGAGCCTTCGGAGGTGGTTCTCATTCTCGGATGAAATCTGCAGGCACGGATTGGAAGACGATGAATTTTGTTGGGCTGCGACCACAAAAACTTCGAGTGGACATGAGGAACAACGATGCTGTGCCGATTGTTGAGGGAAGCCATGGAGCGGGGGAGCGGTGGAGAAGTGCCTGAAACTGCTGTACCAGTCGCACGCGAATTTGGGAGAAGTGAGATTTGAGAAGATTATGTTGACTTTGGGGCTGAATTACTCACCCTTAAAACCACAAAAAAACGACGTCGTTTGCTATATAATTAACTAATTTAAATATATTAAATAATTTATTTTTTTATTAGTTATAATTTTATAACTAAAGATTATAAATTCCAATATATCTATATTAAACCATAAAATTATATTATTTAAATAAAATATTTAATGTCGATAAATATTTAAATTTTAAAAATTCTAATACTATATAATTTTTTTTGATTCTTATTTAGTTAGATTTTCAACATTAAAAATTTTAGGTTGTTATTGTTTTTCCAAGACGCATAGATTTAAAATATATTTAAAAATTGCGTGTAAAATTAATCAAACTCAAAATTAAGAATAAACCAATTTCTTCTAATCTAAATTTATCTTTTATATTAACTTCGTTTTATAGAAGTTTTATAATTTGGTCCTAACCAATCAATGTCCATATGTTATATTTTGATTATGATTCGCAATCAAGTAAACTCGGATAAAAAAAATTTATTTTAAAAATGAATTAGTAATAAATCAACCTAATACGTTTATTAGTTTAATTTAGGATTAGATTGACTGAATAGATCAATATAACCACATATATTTATTATAAATAATCAAACTACATATATAACTTTTACAATTTAATATATAATCGATTGAACTACATAAAGAAGTTATATTTAAATTACTTATCAATTAAATTTAGACATAGAATATCTTATTTGTAGATGATGAAATCACTAATCGATCAAGAAAATTCAATTATAAATTTGATTGAGGATTAGTGGATTCCGTTGACTCAAACAATAAGGTAAATATATAAAAATATCATAATTAATCAAACTACATTTACAAATTTTTTTTTAAGAATTTGATTCATAATCAATTAAACTGTATGTAGAATTTTTAATGAGTAAATTACTAATACTTTAAACTGATTTATGGACATAATATTTTATTAGACAAAACTGTTGAGATATTATGAGTATTACTCGTAATCAATTAAGTGATTATAACAAATACCTATACTGATAGTGAATTGTTGAGATATTATGATTAGTACTTAGTCTTTGTGAATAACATAAATAATTAAAAATAAACTCTATATTTAGTATCATGTACATCATATAAATAATCAATCATTTCTCAATTCAAGCAAAAAAATTAAGATTTAAAATTCAATACTTTTATAAAATTTGCAAAAATATAGGATTAGAACTATTTATGTTTTTGATATTTTTGTTTTACAACATAAAGAAGTATCTTTGTGAATGAAGAATTATCAAGTAATTGAAGACTTCATTCACGAAAATAATTAAGTATAATTTTGCTCAAAATATAAATATATTGTTTGTATTTGTAACCAAATGTAGTTATTAAAAAAAAGAACATTAATTACAATAATTTGAAGTAATGTTAAATAAAATTTAAAGATTATGTGTGATTAAATAAATGAAACAATTAAGATTAACATTAATATAATAAAATAATATATTAAACAAGTACACATTTGGCTTGTAGTGGCTGTAGCGGGAAACCATAAAAAATTCCCAAATTAATTGAGGGAAAGCCTAGGAACCACAAAAAATTCAATCGGAGATCCCTTTAATAAACTGCCTAATCCATCTTCTCCTCCATCTGTTTAAAGCATCGTCTCCTCCATTTGTTTATGGCAACAGTACCAACATCATCACCTCCATCTATTTAAGGCAATAATACCATCGTCTCCTCCCTCCCTTTCAAGCACTAACATTATTGTCTCCTCCATCTGCAGAAAGCATCGCACCAGCATGTCTTCCATCTATTTGAAGCACCGCCACCACCGTCTCCTTCGTCTGTGTTGGTGATGTGGGTTTCCCATTCGGTTTGACATTTTTGTTCCTAGTTAAATTGTATATAGCTGTGGGTTTTCCCATTCATGTGGAAGTAATGTTTTCATTAGATTTAGATTCCATTTTTGTGCAATTGAGATTCCTGTTCTACTATTTCATGTCTTTTCTACCACTCGATGTGTTTTTGAAGACTTTTTTACGCAGTGAACTGCACATTTATACCATAACACCTGTCCATATATTGACAGCTAGAGTGGTAAAGAAAAAATTTTTGTTTTCTTTCTGCTCTCTTAGTTTTAAAAAAATATATGAAAAATAAATAATCAAACAAATAAGGTGAGTGTTGGTTGATTCTTTTTCTTTTCCCTCCTCTTTGAGGATGGTGGGAGGTCTGCTTCTAATCTTCCATGAGGAACTGAGACAGAAAAAATCATCAAAATAATTGCCTTTTTAAGCCTCTAGAAAGTTTCATAACTTATTCTTCATACTCTTGATCTTATTACTGGACCACATTTCCTAAAACGTATTGTACATTGATTGAACCTGAATCATTCATAAATTTCTATTCATTATATGTCCAACAGAATGGATTATTTGCATTTCGACAGGACATGGAATGTATGGTTCTTAACTACAGGGAGCATGCTTCCTTTTTCTCATATATAGTTCTATCCTGAGTGCTGATAACTGTCCCTTGCGCCATGTGGTGATTTCCCTTTCTTGGAAGCTATTCACTTTTCCTTGGTCTCGTTAAAAGCCCATTTTCACAAGATTATAATTAACTTATGTCCTCCAAATGTCTACTATGTTCTGTAGTATAAGCCTGGCACAAAGAGAGAACCGTTTTCCTTAACATCAATAGTCCTAAGGCAATGTCTTCCCAACCCTCCCACACAATGCACATGGTAGCTGATATTCATTTTCAAATTTTATTATTGGACAATGTGGTCTTTAATAATAAATGGCATATGAGTAGTGGAAGAACATAACTTGATTAAAAGCTTCTGTCATTCTGAATATTTGTCTTTCCATTGTGGGCAGTACTGAATTCTTTGTTTCAGTTATTCGATGTACTGGAGAATCTCTTCATCCTCCAAACTTGCTTTCAGGTAGTCATAAGCGAATTACTTGAGAAACATCTGAAGTTAGATTTTGATGCTTAAGCTTCAAAACTTTGGAGTTTATATTTCAAATATTTCTGAAATTTTACTATTTCTGTCTGCTTCCTCCCCCCCTAAAAAAAAAGGTTAAAACAATAAATTTTGCTTTACTGCTTCGATCGAATGTACACATTTAACATTAAAAGAAAGCCTTTCTAGAAGATTAATATAATCAAGGTGCTTAATGTTTAAAACCTATTAGCTAAGATGTCCATGTGGTCTGCTTGTTTCCTGCATTTAACAGCATTCTGGGAACCTAAATCTTGATGGAGTTGATTTATGTACATCTGGTCAGATTTTTGTACCGTAAGCAATTCATAATTTGTTAAAACTTTTGTGCCCTTTCTTTCTCATATCGAAAAATTGTAACTCACAGAATAAGATCAAAAATTAACTCTTGTTAGTGATTAGATGAACTTGCTAAGAGCAACCATTCACTTCCTAAATCTTTTAATCTTTTAAAATTAACTCTTATTTCTATAAAAAAAAAAATTTAAAAAATCAATGCCAGTTTCAATGCCTCAAGCTTCATTCTCCTTTCACAATATCTTATTTTTTCCTACAATTTGGAGTGGCCTGTCGTGCATGGTTGAGTCATCATAAATCCATAACGACACCATTTCCGGCCACCATCAAATTAACCTCAATACAACTCTCTCACTTTTCAACACATAATAATATGAGTCCCCTCCGTGTTAAAAGTATCATCTTCATTATTCATCTTTATACTAAATGTTTAAAGAAGTTGTTATCATAATGATTTAATATGATTTTTTCGGCTTCCACAAATCTTATTTCACAGCTCACAAATTTGCTCTTTACCATTGCATATATTTTGTAGATAACAATTGACAATGGCAAAAAAAGGGTTCGAAGGTCAACATCTTTTTAGTCACAGCATTTGTAATGAGTCATCAATATTAAAACTATTTGTTAATCCATCAAGCTCTTTGACTACCTCTTACATTGCTAGGGATTTGAATTTATGAGTGAAACATGGCAAATGGGCCCTCTAGTCAAGCTTTGCTATCTCAACTACAAGGTATAGAAGTAGGCTTCACAAAGTAATGTCTCAAACCTTGAAGTTATTATCCTCATATCTTTTGACTAGTACTGAATCTGTTTGTGACTTTCTTTTGCTTTTTTAAAATTTATAAATTTATGTTTAATCTTGGCTAAATTTAATTTTTATGCTACGAATCAAAACTATTAAAAGTAGCCTCAGATTTAGCATTATCCAGTAGCTTAAGAGCTTGGTGGATTATGCTTTTAGCATGATTTGTCCCATCTTCCTCTACATCGGAAGCTCTTCCCAACCTATCCTAGGCTTGCACCAAATAAAGAAAAATTGATAAGTTTACTAGGATAGAATGCCTTGTTATTTGATGAATTATATCAATTAACCCCATGAAATAAGTTCCAAATAATATATTACATCATATATGATAAGTGTCTATTTATATATCATTTTTATATCAATTCGTCCATGTTTCTTTGCTATATTCCTTGGTATTTTTATGTTTTTGTGTGGTTTTGATGTTTGTAGGAGTTTTGGAGCAACTTGCACAAAAATGGAGTAAAACCCTTCATTTTCACCTCTGCTAGTCAGTGATCTTCTCGGATTTAATTGTATTGATATACAATGAACCCGATGACATATTATATACCGTTGGAAAGCTCTCGAAGTCTATTTTCTGGAGAAATTTACGGTTTATAAATCCATTCAGTGTACCAAAAGTTGTAATCAAAACAGTGTGAGAAGTATAGAAATGTAATTCCACAAATCACTGTAGCATGTATAATACGGGCACTGTAGCAGGTTACTGTAACAGAGTATTTAAACACATTTTAGGGTTTTATTTTGATAACTTGAAGAGGGGAGAACGTGGTGGAGGCTTTAGCTCTGGAATTCTTTCATCTCCTGGAGTTCTTGAAGGAGAAAGGAAGCTTGGAAAGAGGAAGAACTACAATCCAAAGAGAATTACATCAAATTTGCTAAGTTTTTCCCTTCCCTTTCATTTTCTGGAATGTCTCCATGTTGTATTGTATTTACCACGTTCTTAAACATGTGTAACTGAATCTGAATTGGTTGAGGGTGATTTCAAAGCCCCTGATATGGTTTTTGTAAGTTGATTGTGTAAGAAATTGTTATCCAATTCTCTAATTGAAGTTGCTTGTATTTCCCATATCTAATGCTTATGATTGCTTGCTGATTGTATTTGGGTGGCCAACTGAATATAATCTGGATATTGTCTATTGCTAGATTAGAAATCTTGATCCGTAATTGTCTTGAATTTCTAATCATTAGTAGCAAAATTGTGATCAGAGATTGCAATTGGAGAATACAACCTAAGTTAAATAATCCGAGCTTGTGTGTTTATTGCTTAGATCAACCTATCTTTCTTATCGTAATGCATCCATTGAATTAAACTTAGAGAGCTTGTTCTAGGTTGTTTAATGGATAGAGATTAAATAAAGAGCTTGTTTTATTTAACAACAAAGTAAGGAAAGATTGGGGTAATAGAGCTTGTTATTATCTACGGTTGATAACTTCAATGCTGTAATTAGATGACAATTCTACAATTAATTCGCAAATCCATATCTTGTGGTAGAGAAGGATCCCTTAACCAGCTTTCTCCCATTGATTTTTCATTCAAATTTACTTTCTGTTTTGTTATTCTTTACTTGCATTCTTATTTCATTTAGTAAAGCATTCAACAAAAATCCCCCCTGTTTAGTTTATTGTTGCTGGAAATAACAAATTCAATTAGAATCAATCCTCGTGGGAACGATATCTTACTTATCACTTTATTACTTGTGCGACTAGTATACTTGCTAGTTTCGAACGCATCAAGTTTTTGGCGCCGTTGCCGGGGATTGATTTTCTAATCAATTTGTTATTCTGTTTTTACTACTGATTCTTGATTGTTATTTCCTGATTGTTTGTGTTTAGGCTTTTATGTCCGAGGGAGAAGCGGATCAACGACTTAAGAGAATTAAGGAGTTTCTCCAATCCTCGAATTTAAGGCTAAATCGGTCAATTTATCCACCTCCAGAATTTGACCTTGAGACAGGACATACTTCCCTCCCATCTTCTTGCAGTTCAATCAAATCTGAATCGGAAGCAATGGCAATGGAAAACGATCAGACTCTTAAGGAGTTAGCGGCTCTAATTATTGATCAACAACCACTATGCATAAGCACCAATTTTGAGATAGATTTTGAACTTAAATCTGGACTGATTCATCTCTTGCCTACATTTCATGGTTTTGCAGGAGAGGATCCGAACAAACACCTCAAAGAATTTCATGTGGTATGCTCAAGTATGAAGCCAACCGGCATTTCTAAAGAGCAAATTAAATTGAGAGCTTTCCCATTCTCATTAGCAGATTCGGCAAAAGATTGGTTATACTACCTACCGCCAGGTACCATTACACTTGGAATGAGATGAGTAAACTCTTTTTGGAGAAATACTTTCCAGCCTCGAAAGTTACAAATATTAGAAAAGATATTAGTGGCATTCGACAACACAATGGAGAATCACTTCATGAATATTGGGAGAGATTTAAAAGGTTATGTGCTAGCTGTCCAAACCACCAAATTAGTGATGGACTCCTAATTCAATATTTCTATGAGGGTCTCTTACCCATGGAAAGGAGTATCATTGATGCTGCTAGTGGTGGAGCACTAGTTAATAAAACACCGAACGTGGCAAGACGTTTGATTAGTGACATGGCAGCGAACTCCCAACAATTCAGCAGTCAATTTGAGCCACACCTACCAAAAAGAGTAAATGAGGTAAGTACTTCAAACATTGAACAACAACTTTGTGAACTTACCTCTCTTGTAAAAAAAAATGGTTGTAGCACATATGCAGCAATCTTATGCATGTGGAGTATGTTCTGCCATGGACCATCCAACCGACATGTGTCAAACTTTGCAAGAAGGAGATACAGAAAAAGCCAATGCCATGGGTGGATTTCCAGGACAACCAAGGCAAAGGTATGACCCTTTCTCCAATACTTACAATGCTGGATGGAGAGATAACCCTAATTTAAGATATGGGAATCATCAACCAATTGCCCCAAATGCCATACCAAATCAACCACCAGGTTTCAATCAACCAAGGGTGCCACAACCATTTCAAGCATAACCACAACCAGCACCACAACCAACTCCACAAAATTCAGGTATGTCTCTCCAAGATATTGTTAAGGCACTTGCCACTAACACAATGCAATTTCAGCAGGAAAACTAGGGCAATAGTATCCAAAACCTAGAAGTCAAGGGCATTGGCCACTAACATGAGCAAATTTTGAGAGAGTTCAAAGTCAGGAAAATTACCATCTCAGCCCGGATTCAATCCAAGAGCGAAGTATTGCTGTAACTTTGAGAAGTGGAAGCAATTAGAGATTCCATCAAAGAAATCACAAACTGATGAAGGGGATGACACCACTTCCACCATGAATAAAACATCATCTTCTAAGGTAAATCCGATATTCCTTCATATGTTACTCCTCCACCTTTTCCTAGCAAATTTACAAAATCAAAGAAGGGGGAACAAGAACAGGAAATCTTGGAAACTTTTCGCAAGATCGAGGTGAATATACCACTTCTAGATGCTATCAAGCAAGTACCTCGTTATGCAAAATTTCTGAAGGAGTTATGCACCAACAAGAGAAAGTTGAAAGGAAATGAGAAGGTAAGTGTGGGGGAAAATGTTTAAGCTGTATTGCAAAAAAAATTCCTCCGAAATGCAAAGATCCAGGTACGTTCACCATTCCATGCATCATTGGTAATACCAAGTTTGAAAGAGCTCTGTTCGATTTAAGAGCATCTATTAATGTCATGCCATATTCTATTTATGCTTCTTTGAATCTTGGACCTCTTGCGGGGATGGTAGTAATGCAACTTGATGATATTCTAATGGGGGCAATATCCAAGGGAGTTGTAGAAGATGTGCTTGTGCAGGTGAATCAATTGGTATTTCCAGCAGACTTTTATGTTCTTGAAATGGAGGATGAGACATCTCACAATCCAACACCGATTCTTTTGGGGAGACCATTCTTGAAAACTGCCCGAACTAAGATTGATGTTCATGATGGCACTCTTACCATGGATTTTGATGGCGAGGTGATTCGTTTCAATATTTTTGAGGCAATGAGGTACCCTAGTGACTTGAATTTTGTTTTTGCAGTGGATGTTATCGATTCTTTGGCACAACAACTTTTTGAGTTAACTCGCAAGGATGCATTGGAAGTAGCCATTAGTGAGCACATAGGGGCAGAAAATTCTAGAGAATCGAGGAAGTTGATACAAGTGTCTAAAGAAGTAGAGAAAGCTGTGGCAAGCTTGGATGAGACTATAACTATCGCCACAAACAGGTATGATGTTTCGTATATTGAATTGCCTTTATCTAATGAGAAACTTTTTCCTTCTGTGATGAAAGCACCTGCCTTGGAGCTTAAGCCTCTTCAAGATCATTTGAAACATGTATTCTTGGGTGAGAAGGATACTTTGCCAGTCATAATAGCCAAGGGCCTTACACCATTGCAAGAAGAGACACTCATCCGAGTGCTTCGAGATCACAAAACAGCCATTGGGTGGACAATTGCTGACATCAAAGGTATTAGCCCAGCCATATGCATGCACCGTATCTTATTAGAAGAGGGATCCAAGCCCACTCGAGAAGCACAGCGGAGGTTGAATCCTCCAATGATGGAAGTTGTCAAGAAAGAAATCCTGAAATTGTTAGATGTGGTTGTGATTTATCCAATTTCGGACAGCAAGTGGGCGAGTCCAGTCCAAGTTGTTCTGAAGAAATCTGGTGTTACGGTGGTTAAGAATGACAATAATGAGCTAGTTCCCATCGTATCCAAACCGGCTGGCGAGTTTGTATTGATTATCGGAAGCTCAATTCAATAACTCGCAAGGATCACTTTCCTTTGCCATTCATTGATCAAATGCTGGAGAGGTTAGCAGTCATTCTCACTATTGTTTTCTTGATGGCTATTCAGGATATAATCAGATTGTCATTTCCCCTGAGGATCAAGAGAAAACTACATTCACATGCCCATTCGGTACGTTTGCCTATCGACGCATGCCATTCGGTCTTTGCAATGCCCCTGCCACTTTTCAAAGGTGTATGGTAAGTATTTTCTCTGATTATGTTGAGAACATTATTGAGGTATTTATGGATGACTTTAGTTTTTTTGGTGATTCTTTTGATAAATGCCTTGACAACCTTACCCTTATACTTCAAAGATGTATAGAAACTAACCTTGTTGTGAAGAAATATCATTTTATGGTAGATCAGGGTATAGTTTTGGGACATGTTATTTCTGCTAAAGGTATAGAGGTGGATAAATCCAAGATAGATCTTATATGTTCCTTACCACCTCCCACAAGTTTGCTGGATATTCGTTCGTTTCTTGGTCATGCAGGTTTCTATCGTAGATTCATCAAAGATTTCTCGAAGATAGCATTGCCCCTATGCAGATTATTACAGAATGATGTGGCCTTTGAATTTGATGAGAAATGCAAAGAGGCCTTTGAGAAACTGAAGGAACTCTTGACTTCGGCTCCAGTAATCCAATCTCCGAATTGGATTCATCCATTCGAGATCATGTGTGATGCAAGTGACTACGCTGTGGGTGCCGTTTTGGGTCAACGAATTGGCAGAATTCTACATGCCATTTACTATGCACTCGAACTTAAATGATGCTCAACTTAATTATTCTACCACTGAGAAAGAGCTGCTAGCGGTTATTTTTGCTTTAGAAAAGTTTCGATCTTATCTGATTGGTACTAAAGTAACCGTTTATTCTGATCATGCAGCTTTGAGGTACTTGCTCACAAAGAAAGATGCAAAACCAAGGCTTATCAGGTGGATACTCCTTTTACAGGAATTTGACTTGGAGATCAAAGATAAGAAGGGAAGCGAAAACTTAGTTGCAGACCATCTCAGTCGCATTGTCCATGATGAGGATGTACTGCCATTACAAGAAAGTTTTTCGGACGAACAATTGCTGTCTCTACATGTAGCAGCGCCTTGGTATGCGGATATTGTCAATTACTTAGTTACGAAGAAGCTACCACATGACTTGACTTGAGATCAAAGAGACAAGATCAAGAACATTGCCAAGTATTACATATGGGATGATCCGTACTTATGGAAGCATTGTTCTGACCCAGTGATAAGAAGGTGCATTTCTGAATCTGAATTTAATTCAATTTTAACCTTCTGTCATTCTTATGCATGTGGAGGTCATTTCGGACCAAAAAGAACAGCCCTTAAAGTTCTTGATTGTGGATTCTACTGGCCATCATTGTTCAAAGATGCATATCTATTCTGCAAAACTTGTGACCGTTGTCAAAGGACAGGTAATTTAAGTGCCAAAAATCAAATGCCACAAACCCCTATACTTATTGTCGAGATTTTTGATGTGTGGGGTATTGATTTCATGGGTCCTTTTCCTTCATCTTTGGTAATGTTTACATTATACTTGCTGTGGATTATGTTTCTAAATGGGTGGAAGCAAAAGCTACGAGACCTAATGATTCTAAAGTTGTTGTAGATTTTGTGAAATCTAATATTTTTGCGAGATTTGGAACACCAAGAGCCATGATTAGCGATAGAGGGACACACTTCTGTAATAGATCATTTGAAGCCTTGCTCAAGAAATACAACATCACTCACAAGGTGTCTATTGCATATCATCCACAAACTAGTGGTCAAGTTAAAGTTTCAAATCGGGAAGTCAAGTCCATTCTCGAGAAGACAGTGAATTCGAACAGAAAAGATTGGAGCCTACGACTTAATGATGCACTTTGGGCATACCGAACTGCTTACAAGACACCTATTGGTATGTCTCCGTATAGGTTAGTCTACGGTAAGCCATGTCACCTTCTAGTAGAGCTCAAACACAAAGCATGGTGGGTAGTAAAGCTTTGTAACATGGAGATAGATGCTGCTGGAGAACAAAGGAAGCTTCAACTGCAAGAATTGGAAGAACTTAGAAATGATGCCTATGAGAATTCCAGAATTTACAAAGAGAAAACTAAGGCATTTCATGATAAAATGATCTCCAAGAAGAATTTTGAAGTGGGACAGAAAGTTCTTTTATTTCATTCTCGCCTCAAGTTATTTCCAGGTAAATTACGATCTCGATGGGTTGGACCTTTTGTTATTACTAATGTTTTTCCTTATGGTGCAGTGGAAATCAAAAGCTTAAAAACGGACAAAGTATTCAAGGTGAATGGGCACAGGTTGAAGCCTTACTACGTGAATTCAATGATGCAGGATATCGAGGAGGTACCTCTCTACGAGCCAGCTTATCTTGATGGGTGATGGCAAGTAACGTCAGGCTGAGGACGTTAAACCAAGCGCTTATTGGGAGGCAACCCAATGTTTTTGAAACATAAATAAAAAGCGACAAAGAAAAGAAGGTAGTAACGATCAATTTTTGTGTTTCGAGGAGATTCCTCTTATGGGCCATTATAATTGATCAGGTTTTATCTCTCTTTGCCATCTGTCTCATTTGCTTTGTTGTTTGTTTTTGACTTTCGTTTGCTCGTGTTTTTATTTCTTTTATGTGTCTCTATTTTCTTTTCTTTTCTTTTCTTTTCTTGTGTTTAATTTGATTATTCCATGCTTCGAGTTCAGTTGTGCAAAAGCTTGAGGAAACATTCAAACAGGAGTTGAAGCCATTACCCGAAGGTTTGAAACGTGCATATCTGGGAGAAGAACAAACTCAATCGCATTATCGGTAATATCTCTCATTTTCTCCTCTTCAATGGATGCTGATATCGTTCTGTCGAACCTTCATAAATATTTTCCTTCACTTCCTCAAAATGCTGTGTTTAAATTTTATAAAGTACGGATGACTAGACTTTGGGCATTGATGCTCCTAAATATGCCTGCGAATATCCGATGGCTTATTAAAGCCAAGGTGAGATTGTCAGGTGAGCCTGACATTAATCTCGCAAAATATATGCCTGGTCTAGGGAAGAGCTACTACGTCAAGAGGCAAAGAGCGAAGAGGTTACAAGTATGCTATAAATGTGCTAGATGGAATTGTAACCAGACTTGTCGTTCATTAGGTTTTGTGTCCAGAAATAGAGAAGATAAACTATCATTTATTAAGAATAGCCTGAGTAATGAGTCGCTGGATAATGTTTTATTAACTCTTGAGTCTTGTGGACTTGTTCAGCGTGAATTGCTTAATCTATGGACACAATTTTGTGATGAATTGCAGTGTTATAGGCTAGGAAATCTGACTAAAAACGACCCAGTTTGCCAGTTTATAAGAAAACTGGATGGAAAGCAAATCCCCGACTCATAGAAGGCATTTCAGCCATTACTGGACGTAAAACCAGAGGAAGATGTGAGCCACAATCACAACTACTTGTATATTTGAAAGTGTGTTGTTGTTGTCGAATTTTTTTTCTTGTTTCGTTTGATCTGATTATCAATGTTGTTTTTGTGTTGTTGTTTGCTGATTTTGTTTGTTTTAATTTTAAGTTTTCTTTTCGACAAACCATATGACTACCCTATGGCATAAGTACACATGGGAGACAAGTGTAGAGGTTTTGTCAACCTCCGTCGAAAGTATATCTCTACTTTTCATGCTTCACGTGGGAGACAAGTGTGGCGGTTTTGTCAAACCCCGCCGAAAGTATATTTCCATTTTTCATGTTTCACGTGGGAGACAAGTGTGTAGGTTTTGTCAAACCCTGCTGAAAGCATATCTAATTTTTTCAAATCTTGGGGTGATAAATCTGCATCGAGCAACCCCCACCGAAATTATGTCCCCATGTGTCAATTTTGAAAGTTTTACGTGTGTATATATCCATTTTGCATATTCTCAAATGTCATTTTATAACCTGTCTTACACTTGAAAAGCATATTGCCTAACGTGCATCATTGTCTTACACAAGGTTAGAGTACTTATAGAAATGGAGAAAACATCAATTCGGCGATTCCAAAATATATGCGTATTTTGTGGATCACAATTTGATAAAGATGGAGAGTTTACAACAGCAGCTCTTGATCTTGGTAGGACATTAGCTGCGAGGGGTATTCATTTGATTTATGGAGGGGGTAGTCTTGGGTTAATGGGTGTGTGTCGACAGCTGCATCCTTGGGAGGAAGTAAAGTTCTCGGCATTATCCCTAAACCATTAGCTGTGCGAGATATCATAGGCAACACAATGGGGGAAGAGTTATAGGTCTCTAGCATGCATGAGCGTATTGCACATATGGTCATTAAATATGATGCATTTATAGCTTTGCCCGGTGGTTATGGTACATTAGAGGAGATATTTCAAATCACCTCTTGGGCACAGCTAAACATCCATCGGAAACCCATTGGTTTGTTAAATGTCAATAATTTTTTTGATAATTTGTTGTCTTTTCTTGATCAAGCAGTTGAAAAAAACTTCATCTCACAGTCGGCGAGGCAAATCCTGGTTGTAGCTTCAACTGCAGGGGAGTTAATTGACAAATTACAAGCATTCGTCTATTCGTCTGATCCAACAATAGCTCGGATAGATTGGTTTGCGGAAGGCAATAAAAGGCGTAAACTGGATTTAACGCTAAGTCTGTAATCTTTATCTACTGGTTTGCTTCACTTTTATTTGCTTTTTTTTATTGTGTTTATTCGAGATTTTTCATGTTATTTCTTTTGAGCTTTTTTAGGTTATTTCTTTCGTTCCAGGTAATATTTTCTAATCTTGCCTTTTAGAGTGGTGAGTTAAAAAGTTCAAGTTCTCTTGAAACGCATTATGGATTTCTTTAATCCATAATGGCTGAATAAGGAGGCTAACTTCTAAACTTTTTAGACCCATTATAACTGACTTGTTTGTATTTGCTGATTTGTTGGACTTTATTATTTTATGAGTAAGTTTAGTTTTATGTAATTTAGAGTTGTTATGTCTTTTTGTCTTTATCAGTTTCGATTCAAAAAAAAATTTGTGGAAAAAACTTGAGAATGGCAGAATATGGGGTTTCTTTAACCCTTAAAACGCATTCTCTCTAAATAAATCTATAGTTTGTTTATTTCATGTTGTTTGAAGTGTCTTATTTCTTGTTTTGTTCTTTCGTAATAAAGGTATATAGGCTGGAAACCTTAAGTCTGCGGGCTACTGGTCCTAAGGATTGGTGAAATATACAATCTGGACTCAGGTGTAACAACGCCACGTACCTCTTTTCTTGCATTTTGTGGGTCGATGATAAGATAATGATTGAATTAAGAATAACTCTTGGAAAATGATAAATGATGCGTGGATCTGTGTGCTTGAAATGTTTATTGGTTTTGCTTTACCTTTGATTCCTTGCGTAACATTGAGCACTGAGTTATTATCACTGAGTTATTTGTTCACTTAGAGAAAGTTTATGTAATTTAAGTGTTTCTTCAGATTTCGATGAATTCTAGAACTTGTTTGACGGTCACTCGAGGTGAAATCCTAGACTACGCAACATTAGGGAAATGATTTAGGCCATCTTTGGACCGTTTGAGCCTTAATAGCCACCTTTGACTGAAATTGATCCCTAGTTACCCCTTTGAGCCTTTGTAAGCCTTTTTCCTTGTTAACTCACTAAAAGATTTCCTAACCTCAAATGAATTTTTTTTTCCGAAACAGTTTATCCCTTACCCATGAGCATGTAGATCATTCACGATTACATTTTGGGCTCTGTTCTGGTTTTGGGAAGTCAGAGGAGGTTGGGTTGTGTCATGAGCAATGCAAGTGAGTTCTATTGTGTTTGTAAAAAAAAAAAAAACCAATCTATACTTCTTGTCCACATACTTACACATTGAGGACAATGTATTGTTTAAGTGTGCGGAAGGGGAAGTGTAATTAAAAAAAAAGAAAGAAAGAAGGAAAAAAAAGAAAAAAAAGAAAAAAAAGAAGAAAAAGAGATTTATACCCTTAAGTATTCTTCAAAAGAATGAAACAACAAAGTGTGGGGGTGTAGTTTTCTTTTGTTTTCTATAAAAAAAAAAAGATTGAGTGTTCTAAATAAGTTTGGGGGAGTAACCTGGTGAATTGAAATGAAGTTGTGTTATAGGTTTGAGCTCTATATAGTATTGAATGATTTATGTGTTTGTGGGTGATTTGAGCCAAATTATTATCCTTTATCATACCTTCACCCAAGCCAAACGTTACAAGCTTAATAAAGTCCTACTTGATCCTTGGTGTTGTGCATGTCTACATTAGTGGAGAGTGACTTGAAAAGCAAGCCTATGGAGTTCATTTATACACACATCTTCACTATTAAATATAATTCATTTTTATGCATAAACTCATCCGGGTTACAAGTGATTAGGTGAGAATGGCTCTACACACACACACTTGAGGAATTGAAGTGAAGCGAAACTAATCTTTCGGATAAAATTCTTGATCAAGTGCATTATTTTGAAGTTTTCCTTGGGTTATAATTAAGTACAATCTTTGAGACCTATTTGCAAGTTAAAACATGTGTGTTTTAATTTTTTTCTCTTTGATTCTGTTTAGATTTAGTTTTGTTTTTATATTGTTGTAGTTGCTCGAGGACTAGCAAAGTCTAAGTGTGAGGGAATTTGATAGGTGTCTATTTACGTATTACTTTTATATCAATTCGTCCATGTTTCTTTGCTATATTCCTTGGTATTTTTATGTTTTTGTGTGGTTTTGATGTTTGTAGGAGTTTTGGAGCAACTTGCACAAAAATGGAGTAAAACCCTTCATTTTCACCTCTGCTAGTCAACCATCTTCTCGGATTTAATTGTATTGATATACAATGAACCCGATGACATATTATATACCATTGAAAAGCTCTCGAAGTCTATTTTCTGGAGAAATTTACGGTTCACGAATTTATGTAGTGTACCGAAAATTATGATAAAAATGGATGAGAAGTGTATATTTGTAATTTCCACATATCACTGTAGCATGTATTAAAATAAGGGAACTGTAGCAAGTCACTGTAGCAGAGTATTTAAACACATTTTAGTGTTTTATTTTGATAACTTGAAGAGGGGAGAACGTGGTGGAGGCTTCAGCTCTGGAATTCTTTCATCTCTTGGAGTTCTTGAAGGAGAAAGGAAGCTTGGAAAGAGGAAGAACTACAATCCAAAGAGAATTACATCAAATTTGCTAAGTTTTTCCCCTCCCTTTCATTTTCTGGAATGTCTCCATGTTGTATTGTATTTACCACATTTTTGAACATGTGTAACTGAATCTGAATTGGTTGAGGGTGATATCAAAGCCCTTGATATGGTTTTTGTGTGTTGATTGTGTAAGAAATTGTTATCCAATTCTCTAATTGAAGTTGCTTGCATTTTCCCATATGTAATGCTTATGATTGCTTGCTGATTGTATTTGGGCTGGCCAACTGAATATAATCTGGTTGTTGTCTATTGCTAGATTAGAAATCTTGATCCGTAATTGTCATGAATTTCGAATCATTAGTAGCAAAATTGTGATCAGAGATTGAAATTGGAAAATACAACCTAGGTTAAATAATCCGAACTTGTGTGATTATTGCTTAGATCAACCTATCTTTCTCATCGTAATGCTTCCATTGAATTAAACTCAGAGAGTTTGTTCTAGGTTGTTTAATGGATAGAGATTAAATAAAGAGCTTGTTTTATTTAACAGCAAAGTAAGGAAAGATTGGGATAACAGAGCTTGTTGTTATCTACGGTTGATAATTTCAATGGTGTAATTGGATGACATTTCTACAATTAATTTGCAAATCCATATCTTGTGGTAGAGAAGGATCCCTTAACCAGATTTCTCTCATTGATTTTTCACTCAAATTAACTTTCTTTTTTGTTATTCTTCATTTGCATTCTTAGTTCATTAAGTTAATCATTCAACAAAACCCCCCTTATTTAATTTATTGTTGCTGGAAAATAACAAATTCAATTAGAATCAATCCTCGTGGGAATGATATCTTACTCATCACTTTATTACTTGTGCGACTAGTATACTTGCTAGTTTCGAACGCATCAGTTGGCTATTCCCCTTTTGGTCCTTCCTATTTTTGCACTTTATAGTATAGTCCCTTCTTACCTTCATTTGTTCTATCACACATAACTTTTCAAGTTCAACTCTAATTTACAATCCATAAATTTCTACAAAAGCTAGACATTCGTAGCTTTACAACGGTATATGACTGATCTGTAGATTGCTTCTAGATTAATTTCTGTGATTTTTTGAAGTCGCATGTTAGTTTTGAGAACTTTCATTGATTCCTTCTCAACTTTCTTTCCTGGGCCTCCGAGGGCATTTTGGTTATTTTTATTACTCGATGTTCATCTTCATTTTATCATCAAGCCTGAAAAATTCAGTGTCTACAATAGGATTTAGTCCAATTGACTTTGCCTTCTTCAGTTCTATCTTCTTGTACAGTTTCTACTGGTCTAACCGAACAGTCTTGGTGACCCAAATCTTGTGACCATCATTCCTCAGACGGGACCTATTTTCACGGTAGTTCTGTTGATGCTTGCTAAGACATTAATTAGCCTGGATTGTGTTAAGATCGATTCAAGTTAGAGGTTTAGTGATAGCCTTCTGTTTCTTCAGGTATTTTTCTTTTTACCCTTATTTTCGCTTAAGTAGCCCTCTCAGGTTTTTAACTTAGCGGGTTCATTTTTCTCTTTTTTCTTTTTCTCTTCTTTTTCTCTTCTTTTTCTTTTTCTTTTTCTTTTTTTATGCTCTAATTTTTGCCTGAGTCACCCTTTTCGGTTTTCAACTCAGCAAGCTTTTTCTTTATTCTTTTTCTACCCTAACTTTTGCCTAAGCTGCCCTTTTGGGTTTTTAACTTAGCGAGTTTGCCTTAATTTTCTCTTTCAGATTTGGTTATAAGAAAGGCTGTTTATTCTAGCATTGTCTGAGAGGGATATTTTTCGTTATAGCCCTCGACTTCATACGAGGAGGAGACTTGAGAGACATTCTTCGTGGGTTGACTAGCTTTGAGTCATTCTAGATACGCAAAATCGTTAGCATTGTTGATAGTGGAGGCTGGAGCATGTGACAATCGGGACCTACATTGCGTGCATGCCTTTGATAGGCTTCACCCACAATTCATTCTATGATCCTACAAGACTATGTCTGTAGTATGGACTTAAGCAGAGGATCATGGATGTGTCAAATGCTTTTGGTCCTGGGAGATTATTTGCTCGTTATCTAGAGCGTGTGAAGGATTCTTGGCTGCATTGGACCATCGAGAAGAATTTGTTCCATAATCCTGACTTTGAAATAGACGACCAGTAAAAGGATTAGGTGACCATCCAAGCTTCCATCCTTGATCCGACTATTCGAGCCAGACATTGCCGTAAGCAATATGGCGAGCCTATTCGTAGTCCAGCAAAGAGGCAAAAACTTCACTGATAGTTCACTGTTAGCTTAGATGTTAGATGCTTTTCTTTTGTTATCTGATAGGTGTTTATTTATGTATTACTTTCATATCAATTTGTCTATGTTTCTTTGCTATATTCCTTGGTATTTTTATGTTTTTGTGTGGTTTTGATGTTTGTAGGAGTTTTGGAGCAACTTGCACAAAAATGGAGTAAAACCCTTCATTTTCACCTCTGCTAGTCAGTGATCTTCTCGGATTTAATTGTATTGAGATACAATGAACCCGACGACATATTATATACCGTTGGAAAGCTCTCGAAGTCTATTTTCTGGAGAAATTTACGGTTTATAAATCCATTCAGTGTACCAAAAGTTGTAATCAAAACAGTGTGAAAAGTATAGAAATGTAATTCCACAAATCACTGTAGCATGTATAATACGGGACACTGTAGCAGGTTACTGTATCAGAGTATATCTGTCTCTTATACACATCTAGATGTGTATAAGAGACAGGGGAGAACGTGTGGGAGGCTTCAGCTCTGGATTTCTCTCATCTCCTGGAGTTCATGAAGGAGAAAGAAGGCTTGGAAAGAGGAAGAACTACAATCTTAAGAGATTTTCATCAAATTTGCTAAGTTTTCCCTTTCCTTTTGATTTTCTTGAATGTCTCCATATTGTATTGTATTTGTATTGTGTCTGAATATGTGTAACTAAATCTGAATTGGTTGAGGGCGATTTCAAAGCCCCTGATATGGTTTTTGTAAGTTGATTGTGTAAGGAATTGTTATCCAATTCTCTAATTGAAGTTGCTTGTATTCTCCCATATTTAATGCTTATGATTTGCTTGCTGATTGTATTTGAGTGGCCAACTGAATATAATCTGGTTGTGATTTATTGCTAGACTAGAAATCTTGATCCGTAATTGTCTTAAATTTCTAATCATTAGTAGCAAAATTGTGATCAGAGATTGCAATTGGAGAATACAACCTAAGTTAAATAATCCGAGCTTGTGTGTTTATTGCTTAGATCAACCTATCTTTCTTATCGTAATGCATCCATTGAAATAAATTTAGAGAGCTTGTTCTAGGTTGTTTAATGGATAGAGATTAAATAAAGAGCCTGTTTTATTTAACAACAAAGTAAGGAAAGATTTGGATAACAGAGCTTGTTGTTATCTACGGTTGATAACTTCAATGCTGTAATTGGATGACAATTCTACGATTAATTCGCAAATCCATATCTTGTGGTAGAAAAGGATCCCTTAACTAGATTTTTCTCATTGATCTTCATTCAAATTAACTTCTGTTTTGTTATTCTTAATTTGCATTCTTATTTCATTTAGTTAATCATTCAACAAAACCCCCCCTGTTTAGTTAATTGTTGCTGGAAATAACAAATTCAATTATAATCAATCCTCGTGGGAACGATATCTTACTTATCACTTTATTACTTGTGCGACTAGTATACTTGCTAGTTTCGAACGCATCAAGTTTTTGGCGCCGTTGCCGGGGATTGATTTTCTAATCGATTTTTTGTTTTGTTTTTATTGTTAATTCCTATTTTTGTTTGTTTTTCTTTTCTGATTGTTTGTGTTTAGGCGACATGGCAGTAAACTTCCAACAATTCAGTAGCTGATTTGAGCCACAATTACATTGGAGTGTAAATGAGGTAAGTACTCCGAACATTGAACAACAACTTTCTGAGCTAACCTTTCTTGTGGAAAACATGGCTGTAGGACATATGCAGAAATCTTATGCATATGAGGTATATTCTACCATGGAGCATCCAATCGATATGTATCCAACTTTACAAGAAGGAATATGGAACAAGCCAATGCCATGGGTGAATTTCCAGGACAAACAAGGCAATGGTGTGATCCCTTCTCTAACACTTACAATGCTGGATGGGGAGATCACCCTAATTTTAATTACTGGAATCATCAACCAATCGCCCCAAATGCCATACCAAATCGGCCACATGGTTTTAATCAACCTAGAGTGCAGCAACCATTTCAAATGCAACCACCACCAATGCCACAACCAGCACCACAACCAGCTCCAGAAAACTCAGGTATGTCAGTCCAGGATATTGTTAATGCACTTGCCACTAACACAATGCAATTCCAGCAGGAAACTGGGGCAAGTATCCAAAACCTGGCAAATCAAATGGGACAATTGGCTACTAGCATGAGCAAATTCGAGGGCCAAGACTCAGAAAAATTATCTTCTCAAACGGTGATCAATCCAAGTGAGACTGCTAGTGCGATAACTTTGCGAAGTGGAGAGCAATTAGATGTCTTGCCAGGAAAATCATAAACTGATGAGGGAGATGACACCACATCCACCATGAACAAAACATTGACATCTCAGGTAAATCCTATAACTCTCATTCCTTCATATGTTACTCCTTCACTTTTTCCTAGTAGATTTGCAAAATCGAAGAAGGAGGAACAAGAACAAAAAATCCTAGAAACTTTTCGCAAAATCGAGGTAAATATACCACTTTTGGATTCTATCGAGCAAGTACCTCATTATACAAAACGTCTCAAGGAGTTATGCACTAGCAAGAGAAACTTAAAAAAAAATGACAAAGTAAGTGTAGGGGAAAATGTTTCAGCTGTTCTACAAAGAAAAATTAGTCCAAAATGCAAAGATCCAGGTACGTTCACCATTCCATGCACCATTGGTAAAACCAAGTCTGAAAGAGCTATGTTAGATTTAGGAGCATCTATTAATGTCATGCCATTTATTTATGCTTCTTTAAATCTTGGACCTTTTGCGAAAACTGGTATTACCATTCAGTTTGCTGATCATTTTAATGCATATCGCAAAATAGTTGTGGAAGATGTGCTTGTGCAGGTGAATCAATTGGTTTTTCCAGCAGACTTCTATGTCCTCAAAATAGAGGATGAGACATCTCCTAATTCAACACCGATTCTTTTAGGGAGACCATTCTCGAAAACTGTTAGAACAAAGATTGATCTTCATGATGGCATTCTCACCATAAAGTTTGATGGCAAGGTTATCCGTTTCAATATTTTTGAGGCAATGAGGTACCCTAGTAACTTACATTCTGTTTTGGTAGTTAATGTTATTGATTCATTGCCACAACAACATTTTGAGTTAACTCGCAAGGATGGATTAGAAGTGGCTTTTAGTGAGCACATAGGGACAGAAAATTCCAAGGAATCAAGAAGGTTGATACAAGTGTCCAAAGAAATGGAGGAAACTGTGGCAAGCTTAGATGAGACCATAGCAATGACCACAAATAGGTATGATGTTTTATACATTTAATTTCCTTTATCTAATGAGAAAATTCTTTCTTCTGTTATGAAAGCCTCTACCTTGGCACTTAAGCCTCTTCCAAATCATTTGAAGCATGGATTTTTGGGTGAGAATGATTCTTTGCCAGTTACAATAGAAATGGGCCTTGCACCACTACAAGAAGAGAAACTCGTCCAAGTACTTAGAGATCACAAAATAACTATTGGGTGGACAATTGCTAACATCCAAGGCTCAGCCATATGCATGCACCATTTCTTGTTGGAAGAAGGATCCAAGCCCACTAGTAAAGCACAACAGAGATTGGATCCTCCCATGACAGAACCAACGTCGGGCTGAGGACGTTAAACCAAGCGCTTATTGGGAGGCAACCCAATGTTTTTGAAAAATAAATAAAAAAGAAAAGAAAAGAAAAATAAAATAAGGTAATAATGATCAATTTTTGTGTCTCAAGGAGATTCCTTTCGTAGGCCATCAAATTGATCAGGTTTTATCTCTCTTTGCCATCTGTCTTATTTGTTTTTATATTTTTTTTACTTGTTTTGACTTTTGTTTGCTATTGTGTTGTTATCTCTTTTATGTGTCTTTAGTTTCGTTTATGCTCTTTTCTTTTCCTTCCTTTTGTTTAATTTGATTATTCCGTACTTCGAATTCATTTGTGTAGCAGCTTGAGGAAACATCCAAACGGGAGCTGAAGTCATTGCTCGAAGGTTTGAATCGTGCATATCAGGGAGAAGAACAAACTCAATAGCATTATCGGTAATATCTCTCCTTTTCTCCTCTTCAATGGATGCCGATATCTTTCTATCGAACCTTCGTAAATATTTCCCTTCACTTCCTCAAAATGCTGTGTTTAAAATTTATAAAGTACGGATGACTAGACTTTGGGCATTGATGGTCCTAAATGTGCCTGCTGATATCCGATGGCTTATCGAAGCCAAGGTGAGATTGTCCGGTGAGCCGGACATTAATCTCGCAAAATACATGCCTGGTCTAGGAAAAAGCTACTACGCCAAGAGGCGAAGAGCGAAAAGGTTACAAGTATGTTATGAATGTGCTAGATGGAATTGTAACCAGACTTGTCGTTCATTAGGTTTTGCGTCCAGGAATAGAGAAGACAAACTTTCATTTATTAAGAATGGTTTGAGTAATGAGTCGCTGGATAATGTTTTGTTAACTCTCGTGTCACATTCTTGTGGACGTGTTCAGCGTGAATTGCTTAATCTATGGACACAATTTCGTGATGAATTTCAGTGTTATAGTCTAGGGAATCTGACTAAAAATGACCCTGTTTGCCAGTTTATAAGAAAACTGGATGGGAAGCAAATCCCCGACTCATAGAAGGCGTTTCAGCCGTTACTGGACGTAAACCAGAGGAAGATGTGAGCCACAATCACAACTACTTGTATATCTGAATGTGTGTTGTTGTTGTCGAATTTTATTTTCTTCTTGTTTCGTTTGATCTGATTATCAATGTTGTTTTTGTGTTGTTGTTGTTTGTTGATTTTATTTGTTTTAATTTCAAGTTTTCTTTTTGACAAACCAGATGACTACCCCATGATATAAGCACACGTGGAAGACAAGTGTGGAGGGTTTGTCAACCTCCACCGAATGTATATCTTTACTTTTCATGCTTCACGTGGGAGACAAGTGTGGCGGTTTTTTCAAACCCCACCAAAAGTTTATCTCCATTTTTCATGCACACGTGGGCGACAAGTGTGGAGGTTTTGTCAAACCCCACCGAAAGCATATCTATTTTTTCAAATCTCAGGGCGATAAATCTGCATCGAGCAACCCCCACCGAAATTATGTCCCCAGGTGTCAAATTTGAGAGTTTTACGTGTGTATATATCCATTCTCCATATTTTCAAATGTCATTATTATAACCTGTCTTACACTTGAAAAGCATATTACCTAACGTGCATCATTGTCTTACACAAGGTTAGAGCACTTGTAGAAATGGAGAAAACACCAATTCGGCGACTCCAAAATATATGCGTATTTTGTGGATCGCAATTGGTAAAGATGGAGAGTTTACAACAGCAGCTCTTGATCTTGGTAGGACATTAGCTGCGAGGGTATTCATTTGATTTATGGAGGGGGTAGTCTTGGGTTAATGGGATGTGTGTCGACAGCTGCATCCCTGGGAGGGAGCAAAGTTCTCGGCATTATCCCTAAACCATTAGCTGTACGAGATATCGTAGGCAACACCATGGGGGAAGAGTTACAGGTTTATAGTATGCATGAGCGTATTGCACATATGGTCATTAAATCTGATGCATTTATAGCTTTGCCCAGTGGTTATGGTATATTAGTGGAGATATTTCAAATCACCTCTTAGGCACAGCTAAACATCCATCGGAAACCCATTAGTTTGTTAAATGTCAATAATTTTTTTGATGTTTTGTTGTCCTTTCTTGATCAAGCTGTAGAAAAAAACTTCATCTCACCGTCGGTGAGGCAAATCCCGGTTACAGCTTCAACTGCAGGGGAGTTAATTGACAAACTATAAGAATTTGTCTATTCGCCTAATCCAACAACGGCTTGGATAGATTGGTTTGGAGAAGGCAATAAAAGGCGTAGACTGGATTTAACGCTCCATCTGAAATCTCTATCTATTGGTTTGCTTCGTTTTTGTTTACTTTCTTTTTAGTGTGTTTATTTGAGATTTTTCATATCATTTCTTTGAGTTTTTAGGTTTATTTCTTTAACCCAGGTAATTAGTTTCTATCATGGCTTTTGAGTGGTGCGGCTTAAAAAGTTCAATCTCTGAAACGCATTCTGGATCTCTGAATCCATAATGGCTGAATAAGGAGGCTAACTTCTAAACTTTTAGACCCTTCTAACTGGACTTGTTTTTGTTGCTGGCTTTGTTGGACTTGTATTTTAGAGTAAGTTTAGTTTTGTGTAATTAGAGTTGTATGTGCTTTTGTCTTTATCAGTTTCGATTCAAAAAAAAAAACATTGTGGAAAAACCTGAGAATGGCAGAATATGGGGTTTTCTTAACTCTTGAAACGCAATCTCTCTCAATAAATCTGTAGTTTGTTTATTTCATGTTGTTTGAAGTGTCTTGTTTCTTTTTTTGATCTTTCATAATAAAGGTATATAGGCTGGAAACCTTAAGTCTGCGGGCTACTGGTCCTAAGGATTGTTTAAATATACAATCTTGACTCAGGTGTAACAATGCCAGTACCTGCTTTTCTTGCATTTTGTGGGTAAATTGATAAGGCAATGATTGAATAATAATAACTCTGAAAAATGATAAATGATGCATGGATCGTGTGCTGAATGTATATTAGTTTTGCTTACCTTTGATTCCTGGCACAAACATTGAGCACCGAGCCATTTATCAACTGAGTATTTGTTTATTAGAGAAGGTTATGCAATTTAAGTGTTTCTTCCATATTTCAATGAATTCTAGAACCTGTTTGATGGTCCACCGAGGCGAAATCCTAGAATGGTGCAAATTGGAGAAATGATTTAGGCCATCTTTGGACCGTTTGAGCCTTAATAGCCAACCTTGATTGAAATTGATCCCTAGTTACCCCTTCGAGCTTTTGTAAGTTTTTTTTTTTTTGTTAACTTACTAAAAAGATTTCCTAACCTCAAATGAATTTTTTTTCCAAACAGTTTGTCCCTTACCTATGAGCATGTAGATCATTCACGATGACATTTGAGCTATGTTTTGGTTTGGGAAGTTAGAGGAGGTTGGATTATAACTTTTGGTACACTGAATGGATTTATAAACCGTAAATTTCTCCAGAAAATAGACTTCGAGAGCTTTCCAACGGCTGTCTCTTATACACATCTAGATGTGTATAAGAGACAGATACAATTAAATCCGAGAAGATGGTTGACTAGCAGAGGTGAAAATGAAGGGTTTTACTTCACTTTGGTGCAAGTTCCTCCAAAACTCCTACAAACATCAAAATCACACAAAAACATAAAAATACCAAGGATTATGGCAAAGAAACATAGATGAATTGATATGAAAATGATAAATAAATAGACACCTATCACCCGCCGAAAGTATATGTCCATTTTCCATGCTTCACGTGGAAGACAAGTGTGTAGGTTTTGTCAAACCCCGCCGAAAGCATATCTCATTTTTTCAAATCTTGGGGCGATAAATCTGCATCGAGCAACCCCCACCGAAATTATGTCCCCATGTGTCAAATTTGAGATTTTACGTGTGTATATATCCATTCTCCATATTTTCAAATGTCATTATTATAACATGTCTTACACTTGAAAAGCATATTACCGAACGTACATCATTGTCTTACACAAGGTTAGAGTACTTGTAGAAATGGAGAAAACACCAATTCGGCGATTTCAAAATATATGCGTATTTTGTGGATCGCAATTTGGTAAAGATGGAGAGTTTACAACAGCAGCTCTTGAGCTTGGTAGGACATTAGCTGCGAGGGGTATTCATTTGATTTACGGAGGGGGTAGTCTTGGGTTAATGGGGTGTGTGTCGACAGCTGCATCCTTGGGAGGAAGTCAAGTTCTCGGCATTATCCCTAAACCATTAGCTGTGCGAGATATCATAGGCAACACAATGGGGGAAGAGTTACAGGTCTCTAGCATGCATGAGCGTATTGCACATATGGTCATTAAATCTGATACATTTATAGCTTTGCCCGGTGGCTATGGTACATTAGAGAAGATATTTCAAATCACCTCTTGGGCACAGCTAAACATCCATCGGAAACCCATTGGTTTGTTAAATGTCAACAATTTTTTTGACGGTTTGTTGTCCTTTCTTGATCAAGCTGTAGAAAAAAACTTCATCTCACCGTCGGCGAGGCAAATTCTGGTTACAGCTTCAACTACAGGGGAGTTAATTGACAAACTACAAGAATTTGTCTATTCGCCTGATCCAACAACAGCTCGGATTGATTGGTTTGGAGAAGGCAATAAAAGGCGTAGACTGGATTTAACGCTCCATCTGTAATCTCTATCTATTGCTTTGCTTCGATTTTGTTTACTTTCTTTTTAGTGTGTTTATTTGAGATTTTTCATGTCATTTCTTTTGAGTTTTTTCAGGTTATTTCTTTCGTCCCAGGTAATATTTTCTAATCTCGATTTTTAGAGTGGTGGCTTAAAAAGTTCAAGTTCTCTTGAAACGCATTCTGGATCTCTTTAATCTATAATGGCTGAATAAGGAGGCTAACTTCTAAACTTTTTAGACCCATTCTAACTAACTTGTTTTTGTTTGCTGGCTTGTTGGACTTTGTTATTTTATGAGTAAGTTTGGTTTTATGTAATTTAGAGTTGTATGTGTTGTCTTTATTAGTTTCGATTCAAAAAGAGAACATTGTGGAAAAACCTGAGAATGGCAGAATATGGGGTTTCTTTACCCTTGAAACGCATTCTCTCGAAATAAATCTGTAGTTTGTTTATTTCATGTTGTTTGAAGTGTTTCTTTCATAATAAAGGTATATAGGCTGGAAACCTTAAGTCTGCGGGCTACTGGTCCTAAGGATTGTTGAAATATACAATCTTGACTCAGGTGTAACAACGCCACGTACCTCTTTTCTTGCATTTTGTGGGTCGATGATAAGATAATGATTGAATTAAGAATAACTCTTGGAAAATGATAAATGATGCATGGATCTGTGTGCTTGAAATGTTTATTGGTTTTCGCTTTGCTTTTGATTCCTTGCGCAACATTGAGCACTGAGCTATTATCACTGAGTTATTTGTTCACTTAGAGAAAGTTTATGTAATTTAAATGTTTCTTCAGATTTCAATGAATTCTAGAACTTGTTTGATGGTCACTCGAGGCGAAATCCTAGACTGTGCAACATTGGGGAAATGATTTAGGCCATCTTTGGACCGTTTGAGCCTTAATAGCCAACCTTGATTGAAATTGATCCCTAGTTACCCCTTTGAGCCTTTGTAAGCCTTTTTTTTTGTTAACTCACTAAAAGATTTCCTAACCTCAAATGAATTTTTTTTCCAAACAGTTTGTCCCTTACCTATGAGCATGTAGATCATTCACGATGACATTTGAGCTATGTTTTGGTTTTGGGAAGTTAGAGGAGGTTGGATTGTGCCATAAGCAATGCAAGTGAGTTTTGTTCTGTTTGTAAAAAAAAAAAAAAAGAAAAAAAAATCTGTCTTATCTTTCACGTACTTAAACATTGAGGATAATGTGTTGTTTAAGTGTGGGGGAAGAGAATTGTAGTTAAAGAAAAAAAAAAGAAAAAAACGAGAAAAAAAGAAGAAAGAAAAAGAAAAACAGATCTATACCCTTGAGTGTTCTTAAAAAGAATGAAACAACAAAGTGTGGGGGTGTAGTTTCTTTTGTGTTAAAAAAAACCAATAATAAAATGAGAGATTTAGTGTTCTGAATAAGTTTGGGGTAGTAACCAGGTGAATTGAAATAAAGTTATGTTATAGGGTTGAGCTCTACATAATCTTGAATGATTTATGTGTTTGTGGGTGATTTGAGTCAAATTATTATCCTCTATCATACCTTCACCCAAGCCAAACATTACAAGCTTAATAAAGTCCTACTTGATCCTTGGTGTTGTGCATGTCTACATTAGTGGAGAGTGACTTGAAAAGCAGGCCTATGGAGTTCATTTATACACACATCTTCAATATTAAATATGATTCATTTTTATGCATAAACTCATCCGGGTTACAAGTGATTAGATGAGAACGGCTCTACACACACGCACTCGAGGAATTGAAGTGAAGCGAAACTAATCTTTGAGATAAAATTCTTGATCAAGTGCATTATTTTGAAGTTTTCCTTGGGTTATAATTAAGTACAATCTTTGAGGCCTATTTGTAAGTTGAAGCATTTGTGTGTTTTAATTTTTCTTTGATTCTGTTTCGGTTTAGTTTTGTTTCGTATCATTTTAGTTGCTCGAGGACTAGCAAAGTCTAAGTGTGGAGGAATTTGATAGGTGTCTATGTATGTATTACTTTTATATCAATTCGTCCATGTTTCTTTGCTATATTCCTTGGTATTTTTATGTTTTTGTGTGGTTTTGGTGTTTGTAGGAGTTTTGGAGCAACTTGCACAAAAATGGAGTAAAACCCTTCATTTTCACCTCTGCTAGTCAACCATCTTCTCGGATTTAATTGTATTGATATACAATGAACCCGATGACATATTATATACCGTTGGAAAGCTCTCGAAGTCTATTTTCTGGAGAAATTTACGGTTTATAAATCCATTCAGTGTACCAAAAGTTGTAATCAAAACAGTGTGAGAAGTTTAGAAATGTAATTTCACAAATCACTGTAGCATGTATAATACGGGACACTGTAGCAGGTTACTGTAGCAGAGTATATAAACACATTTTAGGGTTTTATTTGAATAACTTGAAGAGGGGGAGAACGTGTGGGAGGCTTCAGCTCTGGATTTCTCTTATCTCCTGGAGTTCATGAAGGAGAAAGAAGGCTTGGAAAGAGGAAGAACTACAATCTTAAGAGATTTTCATCAAATTTGCTAAGTTTTCCCTTTCCCTTTCATTTTCTGGAATGTCTCCATATCGTATTGTATTTGTATTGTGTCTGAATATGTGTAACTAAATTTGAATTGGTTGAGGGTGATTTCAAAGCCCTTGATATAGTTTTTGTGAGTTGATTATGCAAGATATTATTATCCAATTTTCTAATTGAAGTTGCTTGTATTCTCCCATATTTGATGCTTATGATTGCTTGCTGATTGTATTTGGGTGCCCAACTGAATATAATCTGGATATTGTCTATTGCTAGACTAGAAATCTTGATCCGTAATTGTCTTGAATTTCTAATCATTAGTAGCAAAATTGTGATCAGAGATTGCAATTGGAGAATATAACCTAAGTTAAATAATCCGAGCTTGTGTGTTTATTGCTGAGATCAACCTGTCTTTCTTTTCGTAATGCATCCATTGAATTAAATTTAGAGAGCTTGTTCTAGGTTGTTTAATGGATAGAGATTAAATAAAGAGCCTGTTTTATTTAACAACAAAGTAAGGAAAGATTGGGATAACAGAGCTTGTTGTTATCTACGGTTGATAACTTCAATGCTGTAATTGGATGACAATTCTATGATTAATTCGCAAATCCATATCTTGTGGCGGAGAATGATCCCTTAACCAAGGTCTCTCATTGATTTTTCATTCAAATTAACTTTCTGTTTTGTTATTCTTTATTGCATTCTTAGTTCATTTAGTTAATCATTCAACAAAAACCCCCCTTATTTAGTTTATTGTTGCTGGAAAATAACAAATTCAATTAGAATCAATCCTAGTGGGAATGATATCTTACTCATCACTTTATTACTTGTGCGACTAGTATACTTGCTAGTTTCGAACTCATCATTATCATGCAAAATAATAAGATATTTCAAAGGCATATTTATTTCCAAACAATTTTCATTTCATTAATAAAAATACAACTATTTGTTCTTCGAATAATATGTGCACAATGAGATCATTTCTGTCCTTAATCAGCCATTTCTTATTTTTTGATTAATTATTTTTCCTCTCACAGTCTTTTTTTCTCTCTTTTTCTTCCTTTTCTTTTTTGCTTTCACACATAGTATTTCTTCAGCTTGTCCATGATAGGCTTAGTGAACTCATTCCCTTCCATGTCTGATAAGATGACGGCTTTGCGGAACATAACCTTTATCACAATGAATGGGCCCTCCCAGTTGGGCTTGAACTTCCCTCTCAGATCAAACACTACTTGCCTTGCTTGTTTAAGGACCAGTTCCCCTTCTTTGAGCTTTCTTACCTTTATTCTTTTGTTAAAGGCTTGAATAATCCGTTTCTAGTATAGTTGCAAATGATATCTGACCTTCATTTTTTCTCATCAATCCAGACCAACTGTCCACATCTATTATGAATTCACTCCCCTTCAAGAATTTTTGCTTCTATTAGAACCCCGCTGTTTCAGTTTTATCTCAATAGGTAGGATTGCTTTTAAACCATACACCAATAAGAAGGGCGTCATGCTTGTTGAGCTTCTTGGTGTCATTCTGTAATCCCATAACACAAACAATAGCTTCTCAGCCCAATCTTTGTATGTCCATATTGTCTTGGCCAACATCTTCTTCATGTTCTTATTGGCTGCTTCTACTGCTCCATTTGCTTGTGGCTGATATGAAGACGACATATGGTGTTCAATCCCATACTTCTCAAACAAGGCCTTATTCTTATCATGGAAATGAACTCTATAGTCAGTCACGACGTGATGTGACACTTCAAATCTGTATATGATGTTCTTCTCAATAAACTTCGTCATTTGCTTTGCCCCCAATTTACTGTAGGACTCAGCTTCTATCCGCTTGGTGAGTGATGAACACTTAAATATGTATGTTTAATAAGAGCTTAGTTCATCATATTGCATTAATAGTGTCATTAAATTCCTCAACTTAAGCATACTTGTAGTCTTTGCATCTTTAGAATTAAATTCCTCTTAATTTTGGTTTTGTTATAGGTCCGGTAAAATGGGCATAACTCTCTATTTATAGATCAGAATGGTGAAAATCTTAATGTTTTGGAAATCTGATTAAATTATCTACAAGATTGTATTTCAGAAGCATCATCAAATTCGGGCTCTTAGTGGACCAAAAATGGGCTTGAAGTGAACCCATCTGTAGTTTCGGCCCAGCCTGACCATGCCTCAGTATTTTGACTATATCTCCCAGCATACATATCCAAATCGTATGAATCAAGATGTTCTACAAATCTGAGAGAAATATCTATGACTTTCATGAAGATATGTGATTAAAATTCTCAAAAATTCAATGTCAAAATCGGTGGTCAAAGTCCGTTCACCTAATCACCCCAATTGTCAAAGTTGGTGCATCTAATATTTGACAATTATTCCTTTGTAATTTAACAAGTTTGCCCCTGAATGTATCTATAAAAAGAGGTGCCTTGTGACCCATTGAGGCATCTTGGCCTTACTGGGATCTTCTATTGTGTTTCTCTCTTGTGTTTTAATGTTATTAATGAATTTCCTTTTTCTTGCAATTTGTGTTCTTTCTCTTATAATGTCTTGCTAATTTCTCTCTTGCTAAGGTAAAAGGGTGAAACCCTTGATATGAGAGTAAGGATTCTCTAACCCTTAATATGTGCCTAATAATCATTATCTTATGTTGTTTATATGATTTATATTTATTTTCTTAATCAATCTTGACACCACTCGTAAAGTGGAGGTCTTGATCCATTGTCGACAATCCTTGGCACATCAAATGCTTGGATCCTTTATAGATGTCGTATGGTTCTTCCTTACCGACATGAATCTAGTTAGGAACCTTGATTTGTTGTAGACATATGGAGATTGGCACATTGGATGTTTGAACCCATTTACAAGAAGTGGTATAAATATTGGTAACGAAGCAAATATAATTCATATAACTAAAATGGGTTGTTTATCCTTATTCGAAATATCAAGGGCGGATCCCCTAACCTTAGCCCTCATTATTATTGTGTGAATTTCTCTTGTGTTATTCTTATTTATTATTTAAGAATTTGTTCTTTACTCATACTTGTTGATATTATCTTGTCATTCCTTTGAATCATCCATATCATATTTGTTTACTTTATAGTTTGTAGCGCTAAAATTCCCTTCCTCGTGGATCGACCCCGGTCTCACCGGGTTTATTACTTTGACACTCCTATACTTAGGAGGCAATCGTTTTTCGGATGTGTCAAGTTTTTGGCGCCGTTGCCGGGGAAGGTAAAAATTGGCGTGCAAAATTGTAAGTGTTCTCTTTTCTCATCTTAGATCTAAATTTTTTATTTTTTTGTGTTCATCTTTTCTTCCCTCTTTTGATAGGTGTTTATTTATGCATCATTTTCATATCAATTCATCTATGTTTCTTTGCTATAATCCTTGGTATTTTTATGTTTTTGTGTGGTTTTGATGTTTGTAGGAGTTTTGGAGGAACTTGCACCGAGGTGAAGTAAAATCCTTCATTTTCACCTCTGCTAGTCAACCATCTTCTCGGATTTAATTGTATTGATATACAATGAACTGGATAACATGTTATATACTGTTGGAAAGCTCTCGAAGTCTATTTTCTAGAGAAATTTACGGTTCATAAATCCATTCAGTGTACCAAAAGTTATAATCAAAACAGTGTGAGAAGTGTAGAAATGTAATTCCACAAATCACTGTAGCATGTATAATTCGGGACACTGGAGCAGGTTACTGTAGCAAAGTATATAAACACATTTTAGTGTTTTATTTGAATAACTTGAAGAGGGGGAACAACTGGGGAGGCTGTAGCTCTAGATTTCTTTCATTTCTTGGAGTTCTTGAAGGAGAAATAAAGCTTGGAAAGAGGAAGAACTACAATTCAAAGAGATTTACATCAAAATTGCTAAGTTTTTCCCTTCCCTTTCATTTTCTGGAATGTCTCCATGTTGTATTGTATTTACCACGTTTTAAACATGTGTAACTGAATCTGAATTGGTTGAGGGTGATTTCAAAGCCCTTGATATGGTTTTTGTGAGTTGATTGTGCAAGAAGTTGTTATCCAAATCTCTGATTGAAGTTGCTTGTATTTTCCCATATCTAATGCTTATGATTGCTTGCTGATTGTATTTGGAATGGCCAACTGAATATAATCTGGTTATTGTCTATTGCTAGAGTAGAAATCTTGATCCGTAATTGTCTTGAATTTCTAATCCTTAGTAGCAAAATTGTGATCAGAGATTGCAATTGGAGAATACAGCCTAAGTTAAATAAGCCAAGCTTGTGTGTTTATTGCTTAGATCAACCTATCTTTCTTATCGTAATGCATCCATTGAATTATATTTAGAGAGCTTGTTCTAGGTTGTTTAATGAATAGAGATTAAATAAAGAGCCTGTTTTATTTAACAACAAAGTAAGGAAAGATTAGGATAACAGAGCTTGTTGTTATCTACGGTTGATAATTTCAATGGTGTAATTGGATGACAATTCTATGATTAATTCGCAAATCCATATCTTGTGGCAGAGAATGATCCCTTAACCAGATTTTCGTCAGTGATTAATTATCACTTCAATTAAGTTAGCACTGTGTTATTCTTTATTTGCATTAATATTTCATCTAGTTAATCATCAACAAAACCCCCCATTTATTCTGTTTTCGCTTTCGAATAATAAATTTAATTAGAATCAATCCTCGTGGGAACGATATCTTACTCATCGCTTTATTACTTGTGCGACTAGTATACTTGCTAGTTTCGAACGCACCAAGTTTTTGGCGTCGTTGCCGGGGATTGATTTTCTAATCGATTTGTTATTTTGTTTTCATTGTTGATTCGTATTTTTTTTGTTTTTCTTTTCTGATTGTTTGTGTTTAGGCGACATAGCAGTAAACTTTCAACAATTCAGTAGCCGATTTGGGCCACAACTACATTGGAGAGTAAATGAGGTGAGCACTCCGAACATTGAACAACAACTTTATGAGCTAACCTCTCTTGTAGAAAATATGGCTGTAGGACATATGCAGAAATCTTATGCATGTGGGGTATATTCTACCATGGAGCATCCAATGGACATGTATCCAACTTTACAAGAAGAAGATATAGAACAAGCCAATGCCATGGGTGGATTTTCAGGACAATCAAGGCAATGGTATGATCACTTCTCTAATACTTACAATGCCAGATGGATAGATTACCCCAATTTTAGTTACGGGAATCATCAACCGATCGCCCCAAATGGCATACCAAATTGGCTGCAAGGTTTCAACCAACCTAGAGTGCAGCAACCATTTCAAATGCAACCACCACCAATGCCACATCCAGCACCGCAACCAGCTTCGCAAAACTCAGGTATGTCTCTCGAAGATATTGTTAATGCACTTGCCACTAACACAATGCAATTCCAGCAGGAAACTGGGGCAAGTATCCAAAACCTGGCAAATCAAATGGGACAATTGGCTACTAGCATGAGCAAATTCGACGGCCAAGACTCAGAAAACTTATCTCCTCAAACGGTGATCAATCCAAGCGAGACTGCTAGTGCGATAACTTCTTGAAGTGGAGAGCAATTAGATGTCTTGCCAGGAAAATCACAAATTGATGAAGGAGATGACACCACATCCACCATGAACAAAACATTGACTTCTCAGGTAAATCCTATAACTCCCATTCCTCATATGTTACTCCTCCACTTTTTCCTAGTAGATTTGCAAAATCGAAGAAGGAGGAACAAGAACAGAAAATCCTGGGAAACTTCTCACAAAATCGAGGTTAAATATACCACTTCTGGATGCTATCAAGCAAGTACCTCGTTATATAAAATGTCTCAAAGAGTTATGCACCAGCAAGCGAAAGTTAAAAGGAAATGAGAAAGTAAGTGTAGGGGAAAATGTTTCAGCTGTATTGCAAAGAAAAATTCCTCCAAAGTGCAAAGATCCAGGTACGTTCACCATGCCATGCACCATTGGTAAAACCAAGTTGATGTTAGATTTAGAAGCATCTATTAACATCATGCCATATTCTATTTATGCTTCTTTAAATCTTGGACCTTTTGCGAAAACTGGTATTACCATTCAACTTGCTGATCATTTTAATACATATCACAAAAGAGTTGTGGAAGATGTGCTTGTGCAGGTGAATCAATTGGTTTTCCCAGCAAACTTCTATGTCCTTAAAATAGAGGATAAGACATCTCCTAATCCAACACCGATTCTTTTAGCGAAACCATTCTCGAAAACTGCTAGAACAAAGATTGATGTTCATGATAGCATTCTCACCATAGAGTTTGATAGCAAGGTTATCCGTTTCAATATTTTTGAGGCAATGAGGTACTCTAGTGACTTCCATTCTGTTTTTGCAGTTGACGTTATTGATTCTTTGCCACAACAATGTTTTGAGTTAACTCGCAAGAATGGATTGGATGTAGCTATTAGTGAGCACATAGGGACAGAAAATTTCAAAGAACCAAGAAGGTTGATACAAGTGTCCAAAAAAATGGAGGAAGCTATGGCATGCTTAGATGAGACTATAGCTATAATCACAAACAGGTATGATGTTTCGTACATTGAATTGCCTTTATCTAATGAGAAACTTCTTCCTTCTGTGATGAAAGCCAATACCTTGGAGCTTAAGCCACTTCCAGATCATTTGAGGCAGCATGGATTCTTGGGTGAGAATGATACTTTGCCAATTATAATAGAAATGGGCCTTGCACCACTACAAGAAGAGAAGCTCGTCCAAGTACTTAGAGATCACAAAATAACTATTAGGTGGACGATTGCTAACATCCAAGGCCCAGCCATATGCATGCAACAATTCTTGTTGGAAAAAGGATCCAAGCCCACTAGAGAAGCACAGCGGAGATTGGACCCTCCCATGATGGAACCAACTTCGGGCTGAGGACGTTAAACCAAACGCTTATTGGGAGGCAACCCAATGTTTTTGAAAAATAAATAAAAAAAAGAAAATAAAATAAAATAAGGTAATAATGATCGATTTTTATGTCTCGAGGAGATTCCTTTCGTAGGCCATCAAATTGATCAGGTTTTATCTCTCTGTGCCATCTGTCTTATTTGTTTTTATATTTTTTTTACTTGTTTTTGACTTTTGTTTGCTATTGTGTTGTTATCTCTTTTATGTATCTTTAGTTTCGTTTTTACTCTTTTCTTTTCCTTCCTTTTGTTTAATTTGATTATTCCGTACTTCGAATTCATTTGTGCAACAGCTTGAGGAAACATCCAAACGGGAGGAAGTCATTGCTCGAAGGTTTGAAACGTGCATATCTTGGAGAAAAACAAACTCAATCGCCTTATCTGTAATATCTTTCCTTTTCTCCTCTTCAATGGATGCCGATATCTTTCTATCGAACCTTCGTAAATATTTCCCTTCACTTCCTCAAAATGCTGTGTTTAAAATTTATAAAGTACGGATGACTAGACTTTGGGCGTTGATGCTCCTAAATATGCCTGCGGATATCCGATGGCTTATCGAAGCCAAGGTGAGATTGTCCGGTGAGCCGGACATTAATCTCGCAAAATACATGCCTGCTCTAGGAAAAAGCTACTACGCCAAGAGGCGAAGAGCGAAAAGGTTACAAGTATGTTATAAATGTGCTAGATGGAATTGTAACCAGACTTGTCGTTCATTAGGTTTTGTGTCGAGGAACAGAGAAGATAAACTTTCGTTTATTAAGAATGGTTTGAGTAATGAGTCGCTGGAGAATGTTTTATTAACTCTTGAGTCGCATTCTTGTGGACTTGTTCAGCGTGAATTGCTTAATCTGTGGACACAATTTCGTGATGAATTGCAGTGTTATAGTCTAGGGAATTGACTAAAAACGACCCTGTTTGCCAGTTTATAAGAAAACTGGATGGGAAGCAAATCCCGACTCATAGAAGGCGTTTCAGCCGTTACTGGACGTAAAACCAGAGGAAGATGTGAGCCACAATCACAACTACTTGTATATTTGAATGTGTGTTGTTGTTGTCGAATTTTATTTTCTTCTTGTTTCATTTGATCTGATTATCAGTGTTGTTTTTGTGTTGTTGTTGTTTGTTGATTTTGTTTGTTTTAATTTCAAGTTTTCTTTTTGACAAAACCATATGACTACCCCATGACATAAGCACACGTGGGAGACAAGTGTGGAGGTTTTGTCAACCTCCACCGAAAGTATATCTCTACTTTTCATGCTTCACGTGGGAGACAAGTGTGCAGGTTTTGTCAAACCCTGCCGAAAGCATATCTCATTTTTTCAAATCGTGGGGCGAAAATCTGCATCGAGCAACCCCCACCGAAATTATGTCCCGATGTGTCAAATTTGAGAGTTTTACGTGTGTATATATCCATTCTGCATATTTTCAAATGTCATTTTATAACCTGTCTTGCACTTGAATTGCATAATACCTAACGTGCATCATTATCTTGCACAAGTTTAGAGCACTTTTAGAAATGGAGAAGACACCAATTCGACGATTCTAAAATATATGCGTATTTTATGGATCGCAATTTGGTAAAGATGGAGAGTTTACAACAACAGCTCTTGATCTTGGTAGGACATTAGCTGCGAGGGGTATTCATTTGATTTATGGAGGGGTTAGTCTTGGGTTAATGGGGTGTGTGTCGACAGCTGCATCCTTAGGAGGAAGCAAAGTTCTCGGTATTATCCCTAAACCATTAGCTGTACAAGATATCATAGGCAATACAATCGGGGAAGAGTTACAGGTCTCTAGCATGCATGAGCGTATTGCACATATGGTTGTTAAGTCCGATGCATTTATAGCTTTGCATGGTGGTTATGGTACATTAGAGGAGATATTTCAAATCACCTCTTGGGCACAGCTAAACATCCATCGGAAACCCATTGGTTTGTTAAATGTCAATAATTCTTTTGATGGTTTGTTGTCTTTTCTTGATCAAGCTGTAGAAAAAAATTTTATCTCACCATCAGCGAGGCAAATCCTTATTACAGCTTCAATGGCAGGGGAGTTAATTGACAAACTGCAAGAATTCGTCTATTCACCTGATCCAACAACAGCTCGGATTGATTGGTTT
>SNVD02012690.1:0-70675 GCA_013180625.2 Boswellia sacra | reverse complement strand
GGTCATGCTAGCATGGACACAATTTCAAAAATTTTTTAATTGATGATCTTTCAAAAATAAAATTTGAAAAGCATAAGATTTGTAATGCTTGTCAATTTGAAAAACAAGTGAGAACTTTTTTTAAAAAATTTCAACAAATAAACCTTTATAATTACTTCATTTGGATTTATTTGGACCATCAAGAACTCAAAACCTTGGTGAAAAGTATTATGTTTTTGTTATTGTGGATGATTATTCAAGATTAACTTGGGTATTATTCTTAAAAACTAAAATAGAGGCCATACAAGCTTTTTCAAAATTTGCAAAAAGAGTCCAAAATCAAAAAAGGTATTCTATTGTGTCCATTAGTAGTGATCATGGTGGTGAAGTAGACAATGTTGCATTTGAAAATCTTTGTGATGAAAATGGTTTTGAGCATAATTTTTCCTCACCTAGAACTCCACAACAAAATGGTGTTGTTGGAAGGAAAAATAGGACTATCCAAGAAAGCTAGGACCTATGTTACTTGAAAATAATTTTGCCAAAATTTTTGGGCCGAAGACCGGTTAATACCGCATGCTTTATAATCAATAGAGTCCATATTAGAGATTTAATAAAGAAAACTCCTTATGAACTTTGGAAAGGAAGAAAACCCAACATTGGATTTTTTAAAGTTTTTGATGTAAATGTTTTATTTTAAACACTAAGGATAACCTTGGAAAATTTGATGCAAAAGCCGATGTTGGAATTTTTGTTGGCTACTCCAACCATAGTAAAGCATATAGAGTTTTTAAAAAAAAGACTCTTACTATTGAAGAATCTATGATGTTGAATTTGATGAAACTATGTTTTTATCTTCAAAGAATTTAGATGCATGATATTGTTGAGGTAGAAAGGCAAATCAAGGAATCAAGACTTGATAAAAAGAGTCAAGATGAATTACAACTTTAACAAGAAAAGCTTGAGGAAGTAAATGATTCTTCCCAAGAATTACCAAAGGAATAGAGGTACGCAAAAGCTCACATTATTGGTGAACCATCACAAGGTATGAGAATTAGATATTCTTTTAGGAACTTTTATAATAATTTTGCATTTGTCACTCAATTTGAACCAATTTGAGAGAAATCAAATTTGGGAATTAGTCCCTAAACCCAAATATGACTAAACCCCTTAGTCAAGATAGATTTTGTATACTTAAAAGAGAATTAGGCATGTTGGATATGTCTTAATTTTGCTTTTATATGATAATCTTTGAATGGTAGCATATGTTAAGGGGGAGAATATATTTAGGGGGAGTAGTTAATTTGATTACATCTTTTTGATGATAACAAAAGGGGGAGAAATAGTTGGATTGCTTATATTCATAACAAGTGTCATCCTTTTTCTTATTCTAGATTTTATTTTCATTCTAGATTTTAGATATTATTTTAAAGCAATCAATGGTTTGTCATCATCAAAAAGGGGGAGATTGTTAGCCCTAAGGCTACATGATAATTTTGATGATAACAATATACATTGATTAATTGAGATTTACTAACATATTTATTTATGTGCAAGAGTAATATCATTGAAATAATTTTAAAATCAAGAAGAGGCTTATCAAAATGAAGTGTTGAAGCTAAGGAGAAGACTACATGTTAAAGGCATCAAAATGAAGTGACACATGAGCAATATTCAATCAATTGGTCATATATATCTCTACAAATATCCAAATGATGTGATTCTTGAGCCTTTGGAAAGCTTACTCAATTTATAACATTTCATATGTTTTAATGAAATTCAAATTTCAAGTGCAAGGTTGTCCAAATCACCATGCAGATTGAAAGACAAATGGAAGCAGCTGACATGAGCACCAAATACTCCTTTGGACATATCTTGAGCTAGAAAAATTAAAATGACTTGATTCTTATGGCATTGGAAAGATTACATAATGAAGAACATTTCATATGTTTTGAAGAAATTCAAATTTCAAATGGAAGGCTGACATAATTGACATGCAATTCAGTGGATTGATACAAAGAAGAAAAATCAACTCACATGAGCACCGAATGGTGTTTTGGCCATATCTTAAGATAGAGATATCCAAATTCTTTGATTATTAATGTTTTGGAAAGTTTATTCAAATATTAATATCTTTTATGTTTTAAATAAATTCAAATTTCAAACGGAATACTGACAAAATTATCATTCAATTCGATGGACTGACACAAGGAAGAAAAATCAAGTCACATGAGCACCGAATGGTGTTTTGGCCATATCCTGAGCTACAGATATCCAAATGACTTGACTCTTGATGCTTTGGAAAGCTTATTCAAATATGCAGATATTTTATGTTTTGCAGATTTTCAAATTTCAAACGAAACATTGACAAAAATGCCAGACAAGAGTATGGTTTTTATGGTGGGCAGAAAATTTGGAGTTGGTGTCTTCACTTGTTCAAGTTCATCTCATTTGCCTATAAAAGGAGCCATTCTCCCATGCATTCAACAAGTGCAAGAGAAGCATTTTATCAAGCAAAAAATAAGAGAAATATCAAGTCTAGGGAGCTTTTATATTCTTTATCTACTCTTTGAAGAGAGTTGTACTTTTGTTGTAGAAATTTTCTTTGTTTTTGTATTGTGCTGAGAGTGAGATCTTCTTGTAAAGGATAAAAGTTATCCTTGAGAGAACTCTTTCCTTGGTGAGTTTGTTCATCAAAAAGAACTCTTGGTGTGGTGTTATCAAGAGTTGAAGGAAGTTGCCTTGGTGAGGTTGTTCATCAAGAAGAACTCTTGGTGTGGTGTTATCAAGAGTTGAAGGAAATTTGCTTTGGTGAGGTTGTTCATCAAGAAGAACTCTTGGTGTGGTGTTATCAAGAGTTGAAGGAAATTTGCCTTGGTGAGGTTGTTCATCAAGAAGAACTCTTGGTGTGGTGTTATCAAGAGTTGAAAAAAGTTGCCTTGGTGAGGTTGTTCATCAAGAAGAACTCTTGGTGTGGTGTTATCAAGAGTTGAAGGAAGTTGCCTTGATGAGGTTGTTCATCAAGAAGAACTCTTGGTGTGGTGTTATCAAGAGTTGGAAGAAAAAGTCTTGGTGAGGTTGTTCATCAAGCAAGTTGTAAAGATTCTACAACTTAGTGGAAAGCTTAGCTCGTGGAGCTAGGAGCCCGTGGACGTAGGCAAGGTTTGCCGAACCACGTAAATTAAGTTTGCACTCTCTCTATCCCTATCCTCTTTACATTTACTTGCACTTGTGATTGTTCTTTATTCCCATTCTCTTGATTGCATTCTATTTTCATCTTCTTCACCTTTGTTCTTAAAGAAAGAGTTAGATAATTTTGATCTTTCAAGAAAAGTTTTCTAAATCAGTTTTTATAAATAAAAACCCAATTCACCCCCCCTCTTGGGTTGCCATACCTGGGTCAACAATTACTTCGACACTCCTATACTTGGGAGGTAATCCTTTTTCGGATGTGTCAAGTTTTTGGCGCCGTTGTCGGGGAAGGTAAAAATTGACGTGCAAAATTGTAAGTGTTCTCTTTTCTCATCTTAGATCTAAATTTTTTATTTTTTTTTGTGTTCATCTTTTCTTCTCTTTTCTTCTCTCTTTCTTGCATGAAAATTTGGTCACGAACATCTAGTGGTAGACTTGTTAGAAAAATATCATCTTCATTAGAAAACATGGCTGACAATCATGTGGAAATATTCATGGATGAAGGGGACAACCGTTCGTAACAAAATGATCAAAACCAACGAAGAACCCTCAGAGACTACATGAATCCGTTAAGGACTAGTGCACCATCTTGCGTAGTTTCTCCTCCAGATTCAATCTATTTCAATTTCAAACCAAGTTTTGTTCGACTTCTACCCACTTTTCATGGCCTTGACATGGAGAACCCATATTCGCACTTAAAACTCTTTGAAGAGGTATGTAGCTCCTACACTGACCCAAATTATAGCATAAACACCATTAGATTAAAGCTTTTTCCTTTTTCTTTAAAAGATAAAGCTCGAACATGGCTACAAAATTTGAGGTCGAATTCCATCAATTCATGGGATGAGATGAAACAACAATTTTTGAAAAAAAATTTTCCTACCCACAGAATAAGTTCTCTTAAAAGACAAATTTCTGATTTCTCTCAGAAACAAGGGGAAACCCTTTACCAATGTTGGGATAGGTATAAGGAACTACTTAATACCTGTCCTCACCATGGGTTTGAAACTTGGAGAATAGTTGCACACTTCTATGAAGGTTTAACACCTCAAGATAGGCAACTAGTGGAATTAATGTGTAATGGAGAATTTAAAGAAAAAGACCCTGAGGAAGCACTTGACTTCCTAGATTCCTTGGCAGAAAAGGCACAAAATTGGGACACTGCTGGCACCTATGAGGTACCAAGCAAGACCCCAACCTCGACATCCAATAGAGGTATTTACAACCTTAGGGAAGACCATGACCTTCAAGCCAAATATGCATCCCTAGCTAGAAAAGTCGAGGCTTTAGAGATGAAAAAGAGTAATCAATTGAATTCTATTCAAGAAAATGTCTGTAACATTTGTAATGACAATGACCATTCTACTGATGATTTCCCAACTCTGCCTGCCTTTAGGGAATGTCTCCAGGAGCAAGCCAATGCCTTGAAACACTTTTCAAAAGTTCAAATCACAATCCATACTCACAAATATACAATCCTGGATTGGAGAAAGCATCCAAATCGTTAGTTGAAAATGATTAAATCTGCACAATCTTCACAATCCCTTTTCAACACGACAAAATTTTCAAAATTTTTCCCCCCCCCCCTCATGATCATGCATATGTAACTCTCCTCCTAGGAATGGACTTTGAAGCAAACACTTGCATTTCATTCATTACAAAGTCAAGAGACTTTTCAATAGTCAAACTGCTCAACATTAGGCAAATTTGTCAGAAACTCTTGCAAATTTCATCTACATTTAACATCCAAGAGAAGGAAAATTCCTTCTCAACATTGCCAAACCTTCTAAAGATCAATCTAACTCAAATGCAGGGAGTTCAAGTAACCATTATTTTGACCAAGCCAAGTCAGTTATGACCCTTCGCAATGGTAAGATTGTTGAAAAATACATTCCTGACCCTTGTGAGAAAGAAGAAGAATCGATCTCTGAAGGACAAGAAGAGGTGGCCAAACCAATACCTAGCAAAGAGGAAACCATATCCCCATCTGTGCCTCCATTTCCTCAAGCATTAGCCACACAAAAGAAGGCAACTCATAATTCTGAAATCTTTGAAATATTCAAATAGGTAAATGTCAACATTCCCTTGCTTGATGTGATCAAACAGGTACCTTCTTATGCAAAATGTTTGAAAGACTTGTGCACTGTGAAAAGAAAACTGAATGTGAAAAAGAAGGCCTTTCTAGCTGAGCGAGTAAGTGCTATTCTTCAAAATAATAATATAGTGAAATACAAGGATCCAGGTTGTCCTACAATTTCATGTGTTATTGGAGAGCATAAAATTGAACAAGCTTTACTTGCTCTTGGTGCTATGTGTGAATTGCTTCCATAATCGGATTTTTTCAAAAACGCAATCTAGGTGAGTTAAAACCGACTTTTGTGACTCTTTTGCTTGCTCATAGATCAATTAAAGTACCAAGAGGAGTAGTAGAAGATGTGTTAGTTCAAGTCGATAAATTCATTTACCTAGTAGATTTTATCATCTTGGACACACAACCATTAGAAAGTGAGCAATTCAAATTCCTGTTTATTTTAGGGCTTCCATTTCTACTAGCTACCTCTAATGCTTATGATTAATTGCAGAATGGGGTCCTGAAGCTATCATTTGGGAAATGACACTTGGAACTTAATGTTTTTTAAATGTGTAAACAACCAAATGAAGAAGAAGATGAAATTGACGAGGCCAATGTAATTGAATCTATTGTTGAAGATCACATCTAAAAAGGGAGTTCTTCTGACCCTTTGGAAACTTGTCTAGTGAATTCATTAGAATCAAGCATGGAACTAGAGTATGATCTTTCTGATACATGTTCTTTATTGGATTGTGCACAGGTGATGGAAAAAGGCTCAAAATCAAGATTTGAAGAATTGGGGCAAATGAATGAAAGCAAGGAAAATGAAGCTCCCAAGTTAGAATTGAAGCCCTTACCTGAAGGACTGTGACACATCCGAAAATAGGATTGTCTCCCAAGTATAGGAGTGTCGAAGTAATAAACCCGGTGAGACCGGGGTCGATCCACGAGGAAGGGGATTTAAGCGTTACAAATTATAAGCTAAGCAAATGTGATATGGATGATTCAAGGAGATGACAAGATAATATCAATAAATATGTAAGATGGTAGGCGGTATTACCGACCATTCAAATATAAAACAAAAAAGCAAGAGGAGGTAAAACCGTCCATGGAAATAGGTGGTATAACCAACCATAGTAAATTAAAGAACAATTTCATAAGGTGGTGGAACCTACCATAGTAAATAAAATAAAAGTTTATAAACAATAGAATAATCAAAGTACAAGAGGAATTAACACAATAATAATGAAGGCTAAGGTTAGGGGATCCGCCCTTGATATTTCAAATAAGGATAATTAACTCATTTTAGTTATATGAATTATATTTGTTTCATTACCAATATTTATACCACTTCTTGTAAATGGGTTCAAGCATCCAATGTGCCAATCACCATATGTCTACAACAAATCAAGGTTTCTAACTAGATTCTTGTCGGTAAGGAAGAACCATACATCATCTAGAAAGGATCCAAGTATTTGATGTGCCAAGGATTGTCGACAATGGATCAAGACCTCCACTTTACGAGTGGTGTCAAGATTGATTAAGAAATTAAATATAAATCATATTGAATAAACATTATAAGATTAAGATTATTAAGCACATATTAAGGTTAGAGAATCCTTATTCTCATATCAAGGGTTTCACCCTTTCACCTTAGCAAAAGAGAAATTAGAAGAACATTATAATAGAAAGAAAATAAAATGCAAGAAAAAGGAAATTCATTAATAACATAAACACACAAAACACAATACAAGATCCTAGCCAAAGCCAAAATGTTCCAGCCAAGGCCAAGATGCCCTAATGGGTCACAAGGCACCTCTATTTATAGATACATCCAGGGGCAAACTTGTCAAATTACAAGGGCATAATTGTCAAATATTAGTTGTAAATATCTTTGACAATTGGGATCATTAGGCACCGACTTTGACCATCAATTTTGACATCGAAATTTTGTGAATTTTAATCACATTTCTTCATGAAAGTTGTAGATATTTCTCTCAGCTTTCTAGAACAGATTGATTTGCATAATTTGGATACGTATTTTGAGAGATACGGTCCAAATACTGAGGCCTGGTCAGACTGGGCCGAGACTGTAGATGGGTTCACTTCAAGCCCAATTTTGGTTCACTAAGAGCCCGAATTTGATGATGTTTGTGAAATGCAATCTTGTAGACAATTAAATCAGCTTTCCAAACATTAAGAATTGCACCATTCTGATCTATAAATAGAGAGTTATGCCCATTTTACCGAACCTGTAACAAAACCAAAATTAAGAGGAATTAATTCCAAAGATGCAATGCTACAAATATGTTTAAGTTGAGGAATTTAATGACACTATTAATGCAATATGATGAACTAAACTCTTATTAAACATGCATATTTAAGTGTTCATCACACCCCCCAACTAGCTTATTGCTAGTCCCTAGCAATTAAAGCGTTATTATTTAGAAGTGATTTATAGAATTTTACATCCAAGGTGGTCATTATTGCACTCTCCTTGATTTTATCCAATAAACAAACTCTCAACCGTTTTTTTTTATGACTAATGTACCCTTCAGTCAAGATATTAATAAACCTTCTTTTTGTGCTCAGTCGACACATGCCTATGGGGCTTATTAGCAAGAAGCCATATCGGTTCTATATTTGTAAGGCTAACAACTTTAGGTAGGTGGCATTCATTCATTATATATATATATTTTTTTTTTCTTATTTTTTTTTGAAGGAATGCATCTTTAACCATGTAGCGAGCCTTAGGCTAATAACTCCCAGACCAGTTGGCCTTAGGGCATTAGGTGTTAAGACACCCTTACGAGCTTAACGACTCGGGTTGCCGATGCTTTATTTTTGCTTAGAAACTTATGGATAGTGCAATGTTCAATCCATTAAGCTTTCTCCTTAATCCATGTAGCGAGCTTTGGGCCAATAGCTCCCAAACCAGTTGGTCTTAGGGTATTAGGTGTTGAGGCACCCCTCGGGCTTAATTGCTCAAATTAAGGAGGCTACGAGACCTAAACTTTATCCAAAATTGCTATTTGTTTTCTTCTTTTTTTCTTTGTTTTTTTTAACTTTCCCTTTCCTTTGTATTGTTTATTCTAAACAAAACAAAAGAACTCAAATATTGTAATATTTCATTTCGCCACCCACAATCATGCACAAGGTATGTGTGTGTGTGTGAAGAAAGGTTCATGAATACTTGCTTAATGAGTACATAAGCACACAATTTTTAAATGATAAGGTTGTGAGAGTTCATAGATTTGAATAATTCAAAGTGAAATGAATAAGACCTCCTTGTTATAAAATTCAAAGGCATCTGAATTGATGAGCATATGTGCCATGCATTCATGCATAGAGGAGACTTGTAACTCCTTCCCAACCGTTTTTCCAACAATGCTTTCTATAGCCAAAGCTTTAGGAATAACTCCTAAAACTTGACTATCTCCTACACGTGCAGCTCTTGCCACACAACCCATCAACCCAAGGCTACCTCCCCCATAAACCACATGAATCTTTCTTTCAGCTAGTAATCTACCAAGATAATTTGCTGCCTCGACAAACTCTTCACTTTTACCTGGTCGAGATCCACAGAATATAAATATCCTTTGGATTCGACGTTTTGAAGTTCCCTCCATGTCTATGTAACTCTCTAACTATGTGTGAAGAAGAGAACAAGACATGTGGTATTTATGGAGTGCAAAAGGTATGCTAATGATGATATCTATCTAGGTAGCTCGATTGTTTGTTGAAAAAGTTGACAATAATGCCCAAAAATTCAAAAGATGATGAAATAAGACACCATAAGTCAAACAAAAGATACAAATTCCAAAATGACAGCTATGAGGTATTAAAATTCAAAAATGATGGCACGCATGCATATGTACAGGTAGTTGTGACTGTGGCTCACATCTTCCTCTGGTTTTACGTCCAGAAACGGCTTAAACACCTTCTATGAGTTGGGGATATGCTTCCCATCCAGTTTTCTTATAAACTGGCAAACAGGGTCGTTTTGAGTCAGATTCCCAAGACTATAGCGTTCCTGCTCATCTCGGAATTGTGTCCACAAATTAAAAATTTCACGCTGCACAAGTCCACAAGAATGCGTCTCAAGAGTCATTCGGATATCATCCAAAGACTCCTTACTCAGTCCATTCTTGATGAACTGTAGTTTATCCTCTCAATTGTTAGACAAATATCCCAAGGAGCGGCAACGCTGGTTACAAGTCCATCTTGCACATCTGGGACAAACTTGTAACCTTTTCGCTCTTCGCTTTTTGGCTTAAGAGCTTTTTCCCATACCTGGCATGTGAGAAACAAGATTATCTGAAAATTCATAGGAAAATCGAACCTTGGCTTCAATTAACCATCTTACTTCGACAGGCATACCCTTACACACCAACATCCTTAGTCTTTCTGCACAAGCTTTGTAAATTTTAAGCAAATCATTTAGAGGAAGAGAGGGAAATGTTTGTGCAGATTTGAGAGAATGGTGTCCATGCGAGAAAAGAAAGGAAAATGAATGCAAGGTAAGCAACAGTTTTTAGGGAACTGAAAAACCAACTTTAAATGTCACGGAGTACCGTATCCGCCACTTGACTAGGAAAAATCAATCCTTAAAAAGGATCGATTAAAGCAATGGACTCTTCGTTTTGGGCAAAATTTTCAAAGAATGGTTTTAACCGTTGTCCATTAACTTTAAACACATTACCATTCTTTGGGTGGTTCTCAATTTCAACTGCTCCATGAGGGAAAACATTTTTAACAATAAAAGGCACAGTCCAACGTGACCGAAGTTTACCAGGAAATAAGTGCAACCTTGAATCATACAAAAGAACTTTTTGTGAAGGTTCAAAATATTTTCTAACAATGAATTTGTCATGAAAAACCTTCATTTTTTATTTGTAGATTTTAGAATTTTCATAAGCCTCATTCCTGATTTCTTCAAGTTCACTCAGTTGGAGTTTACGTAACTTGCAAGCATCATTCAAGTTTGTGTTAAATGTTTTAATGGCCCAATAAGCTTTATGTTCAATTTTCACAGGCAAGTGACAAGGTTTTCCATAAACTAATCTATAAGGAGACATTCTCAATGATGTTTTGAAAGCAGTTCGGTAAGCCCAAAGTGCATCATTAAGTCTTAAAGACCAATCTTTACGATTTGGGTTAACCGCTTTTTCTAAGATCTGTTTTATCTCCCTATTAGCCAATTCAACTTGTCCACTTGTTTGTGGGTGATAAGGTGTAGAAATTTTATGGGTTATTCCATATTTCTTCATTAAAATTTCAAATGGTTTGTTACAAAAAATGTGTACCCCAATCACTAATAATGGCTCAAGGAATTCCAAATCTACTCAAGATATTCTCTTTCAAGAATTTGACAACTGTTTTATGATCATTGTTTCGACATGGAATTGCCTCGACCTATTTTGAAACATAGTCCACGGGTCAACAGGGATGTACACAAACCAATGAACGGTGGAAGGTCCCATGAAAATCAATACCCCAACATCAAAGATTTCAACAACAAGAATGGGATTCAAAGGCATCATGTTTCTTTTTGAAATGGATCCCAATTTTTGACAATTTTCACAAGTTTTGCAAAATGCATGTGCATCTTTAAATAAGGTGGGCCAATAAAATCCACATTGTAAGATCTTAGCAGCTGTTTTTCTAGATGAAAAATGTCCTCCACATGCTTCAGAATGACAAAAGTTAATGACACTACTTACCTCATTGTCGGGTATGCATCTTCTCATTATTTGGTCTGGACAATATTTGAAACAGATATGGGTCATCCCAGTAAAAATTTTTCACCTCGGTTAAAAATTTTCTTTTGTCTTGAGCATTCCAATGAGGTGGCATTTTCCCTGTCGCAAGAAAATTTACAATGTTAGCAAACCAAGGTACAGTAGCAACGGAAAATAAAAATTCATCAGGAAAAGAATCATTGATAGGTGAAGTTTCAATTGATGTCTCTGTCGTTAGTCTTGAAAGATGATCAGCAACGACATTTTCAGCTCCTTTCTTATCTTTTATTGTAATGTTAAATTCTTGGAGCAATAAGATCCACCGTATCAATCTAGGTTTTGCATCCTGTTTAGACATTAAATATCTCACAACTGCATGGTCAGTGTAAACAATTGTTGGAGAGCTAATTAAATAAGAATGAAATTTGTCCAATGCAAATACTACTGCAAGTAGTTCTTTTTCAGTTGTTGTGTAATTCATTTGTGCATCATTTAAAGTCCTACTTGTATAGTATATCACATAAGGCTTACCTTCTTTTCTTTGTCCTAAGACAGCACCAACTACATAGTCGCTTGCATCACACATCAATTCAAAAGGCAAGGACCAATCAGGAGATTGCATAATTGGAGCAGTTGTTAAAAGCCCAATTAATGTATCAAAGGCATTTTGACATTCTTGAGTCTATTCAAAGGAAGTATCTTTTATTAAGAGGTTACAAAGAGGTTTAGATATAGCACTAAAATTTCTTATGAACCTCCTATAAAATCCAGCATGCCCTAAAAATGAACGAACCTCTTTAACTGTTTTTGGTGGAGGCAAATGGGAAATTAATTCCACTTTTGCTTTGTCCACTTCAATTCCTTTAGAAGACACCACATGACCTAAGACAATTCCTGAAGTGACCATATAATGACATTTTTCCCAATTCAAAATAAGACCTTTTTCTACACACCTTTTTAGGACTTTTTCTAAGTTTCCAAGACAATTATCAAAAGAGTTTCCAAAGACAGTTAGATCATCCATGAAAACTTCTAAACAATGCTCGACCATATCACTAAAAATGCTTAGCATGCATCTTTGAAAAGTAGCTGGAGCATTACAAAGTCCAAAAGGCATTCTCCTAAATGCAAAAGTGCCAAAGGGGCACGTGAATGTGGTCTTTTCTTGGTCTTCAAGTGCAATGGGAATTTGATAGTAGCCTGAGGATCCATCAAGAAAGCAGTAGTAGGGGTTTCCTGCTACTCTTTCAAGAATTTGGTCAAGGAAGGGTAAGGGAAAATGGTCTTTTCTAGTGACAGCATTTAATTTTCTATAATCAATGCACATCCTCCAACTAGATGAGACACAAGTTGGCAATAATTCACCCTTTTCATTTTTAACCACTGTGATGCCAGATTTTTTAGGTACTACTTGTGTAGGGCTTACCCACTTACTATCAGAAATAGGATAGATAATTCCCACATCAAGGAGTTTGAGAACTTCAGCCCTAATGACCTCTTTCATTTGTGGATTTAATCTCCTTTGAGATTGTTGAGATGTTTTGGCATTTTCCTCTAAATGTATTCTATGTGTGCAAATTAAAGGGTTAATGCCTTTAATATCTTTTAAAGTCCACCCAATTGCATTTTTATGCCTTTTAAGCACTTCTATCAACTTACCTTGTTGCTCGCATGTGAAGGATGAAGAAATTACCACCGGATAAGTCTGATTCTAACTTGGGAGCTTCATCTTCCTTGCTTTCATTCATTTGCTCCAATTCTTCAAATCTTGATTTTGAGCCTTTTTCCATCACCTGTGCACAATCCAATAAAGAACATATATCAGAAAGATCAGACTCTAGTTCCATGCTTGATTCTAATGAATTCACTAGACAAGTTTCCAAAGGGTCAGAAGAGCTCCCTTTTTGGATGTGACCTTCCACAATAGATTCAATCATATTAGCCTCCTCAATTTCATCTTCTTCTTTATGTGGTTGTTTGCACATATTGAAAACATTAAGTTCCAATGTCATGTTCCCAAAAGATAGCTTCATGACTCCATTCCTGCAATTAATCAAAGTATTAGAGGTAGCTAGAAATGGACGCCCTAAAATGACAGGAATTGAATTACATACTTCCACTGGTTGTGTGTCCAAGACAATAAAATCCACTGGGTAAATGAATTTATTGACTTGAACTAACACATCTTCTACTACTCCTCTTTGTACTTTAATTGATCTATAAGCAAGCAAAAGAGTCACAGAAGTCGGTTTTAACTCACCTAAATTGAGTTTCTGAAAAACCGAATATGGAAGCAAATTCACACTAGCACCAAGATCAAGGTAAAGCTTGTTCAATTTTATGCTCTCCAATAACACATGAAATTGTAGGACAACCTGGATCCCTGTATTTCACTGTATTATTATTTTGAAGAATAGCACTTACTTGCTCAGCTAGAAAGGTCTTCCCTTTCACATTCAGTTTTCTTTTCACAGTGCTCAAGTCTTTCAAAAATTTTGCATAAGAAGGTACCTGTTTGATCACATCAAGCAAGGGAATGTTGACCTTTACCTGTTTGAAAATTTCAACGATTTTAGAATTGTGAGTTGGCTTCTTTTGTGTGGCTAATGCTTGAGGAAATGGAGGCATAGATGAGGATTTGGTTTCCTCTTCGCTAGGTGTTGGTTTGGCAACCTCTTCCTGCCCTTTAGAGATCGATTCTTCTTCTTTCTCACAAGGGTTAGGAATATGTTTTTCAACAACCTTACCATTGCGAAGGGTCATGACTGACTTAGCTTGGTCAAAATAATGGTTATTTGAACTCTCTGCATTTGAGTTAGATTGATCTTTGGGGTTTTGCAATGTTTGAGAAGGAAATTTTCCCTTCTCTTGGATGCTAAATGTAGATGCAAATTTTGCAAGAGTTTCTGACAAATTTGCTAATGTTTGAGCAGTTTGGCTATTGAAAGTCTCTTGCTTTGTAATGAATGAATGCAATGTTTCTTGAAGGTCATTCCTAGGAGGAGGAGCATATGCATGATCATGAGAATTTTGAAAATTTTGTTGTGCTTGAAAAGGGACTTGTGAAGATTGTGCATGATTGTCATTTTTCAGCTAAAATTTGGATGATTTCTCCAACCAGGATTGTAGGTTTGTGAATATGGATTGTGATTTGGCCTTTTGAAAGTGTTCAAGGCATTGGCTTCTTCATGGAGACATTCCCTAAAGGCAGGCAAAGTTGGGCAATTATCAGTAGAATGGTCATTGTCATCACAAATGTTACAGACATTTTCTTGAATAGAATTCAATTGACCACTCTTTTTCATTTCTAAAGCCTCGACTTTTCTAGCTAGGGATGCATATTTGGCTTGAAGGTCATGGTCTTCCCTAAGGTTGTAAATACCTCTATTGGATGTCGAGGTTTGGGCCTTGCTTGGTACCTCATAGGTGCCAGCAGTGTCCCAATTTTGTGCCTTTTCTGCCAAGGAATCTAGGAAGTCAAGTGCTTCCTCAGGGTCTTTTTCTTTAAATTCTCCATTACACATTAATTCCACTAGTTGCCTATCTTGAGGTGTTAACCCTTCATAGAAGTGTGCAACTATTCTTCAAGTTTCAAACCCATGGTGAGGACAGGTATTAAGTAGTTCCTTATACCTATCCCAACATTGGTAAAGGGTTTCTCCTTGTTTTTGAGAGAAATCAGAAATTTGTCTTTTAAGAGAATTTGTTCTATGGGTAGGAAAATTTTTTTTCAAAAATTGTTGTTTCATCTCATCCCATGAACTGATGGAATTCGACCTCAAATTTTGTAGCCATGTTCTAGCTTTATCTTTTAAAGAAAAAGGAAAAAGCTTTAATCTAATGGTGTTTATGCTACAATTTGGGTCAGTGTAGGAGCTACATACCTCTTCAAAGAGTTTCAAGTGCGAATATGGGTTCTCCATGTCAAGGCCATGAAAAATGGGTAGAAGTCGAACAAAATTTGGTTTGAAATTGAAATGGATTGAATCTGGAGGAGAAACTACACAGGATGGTGCACTAGTCCTTACTTGATTCATGTAGTCTCTGAGGGTTCTTCGTTGGTTTTGATCATTTTGTTGCGAACGGTTGTCCCCTTTATCAGTGAATATTTCCTCATGATTGTCGGCCATGTTTTCTAAGGAAGATGATGTTTTTCTAACAAATCTACCACTAGATGTTCGTGACCAAATTTTCATGCAAGAAAGAGAGAAGAAAAGAGAGGAAAAGATGGACACACACAAAAAAAATAAAAAATTTAGATCTAAGATGAGAAAAGAGAATACTTACAATTTTGCACGCCAATTTTTACCTTCCCCGGCAACGGTGCCAAAAACTTGACACATCCGAAAAAGGGATTGTCTCCCAAGTATAGGAGTGTCGAAGTAATAAACCCGGTAAGACCGAGGTCGATCCACAAGGAAGGGAATTTAAGCGTTACAAATTATAAGATAAACAAATGTGATATGGATGATTCAAAGAGGTGACATGATAATATCAACAAGTATGTAAGATGGTAGGCAGTATTACCGACCATTCAAATATAAAACAAAAAGCAAGAGGAGGTAAAACCATCCATGGAAATAGGTGGTATAACCAACCATAGTAAATTAAAGAACAATTTCATAAGGTGGTAGAACCTATCATAGTAAATAAAATAAAAAGTTCATAAACAATACAATAATTAAAATACAAGAGGAATTAACACAATAATAATAAAAGCTAAGGTTAGGGGATCCGCCCTCGATATTTCGAATAAGGATAATTAGCCCATTTTAGTTATATGAAATATATTTGTTTCATTACCAATATTTATACCACTTCTTGTAAATGGGTTCAAGCATCCAATGTGCCAATCATCATATGTCTACAACAAATCAAGGTTCCTAACTAGATTCGTGTCGGTAAGGAAGAACCATACATCATCTAGAAAGGATCCAAGCATTTGATGTGCCAAGGATTGTCGACAATGGATCAAGACCTCCACTTTACGAGTGGTGTCAAGATTGATTAAGAAATTAAATATAAATCATATTGAATAAACATTATAAGATTAAGATTATTAAGCACATATTAAGGGTTAGAGAATCCTTATTCTCATATCAAGGGTTTCACCCTTTCACCTTAGCAAAAGAGAAATTAGAAGAACATTATAATAGAAAGAAAATAAAATGTAAGAAAAAGGAAATTCATTAATAACATAAACACACAAAACACAATACAAGATCCTAGCCAAAGGCAAAATGTTCCAGCCAAGGCCAAGATGCCCTAATGGGTCACAAGGCACCTCTATTTATAGATACATCCAGGGGCAAACTTGTCAAATTACAAGGGCATAATTGTCAAATATTAGTTGTAAATATCTTTGACAATTGGGATCATTAGGCACCGACTTTGACCATCAATTTTGACATTGAAATGTTGAGAATTTTAATCACATGTCTCATGAAAGTTGTAGATATTTCTCTCAGCTTTCTAGAACATATTGATTTGCACAATTTGGATACGTATTTTGAGAGATACGGTCCAAATACTGAGGCCTGGTCAGACTGGGCCGAGACTGTAGATGGGTTCATTTCAAGCCGAATTTTGGTCAACTAAGAGCCCGAATTTGATGATGCTTGTGGAATGCAATCTTGTAGACAATTGAATCAGCTTTCCAAAACATTAAGAATTGCACCACTCTGATCTATAAATAGAGAGTTATGCCCATTTTACCGAACCTGTAACAAAACCAAAATTAAGAGGAATTAATTCCAAAGATGCAAATGCTACAAATATGCTTAAGTTGAGGAATTTAATGACACTATTAATGCAATATGATGAACTAAACTCTTATTAAACATGCATATTTAAGTGTTCATCACACCACCTCAACCGGTATTAGAGACGTGTGTCGACAATCGAAAGAAGAATGCACTTAGAGAAGTCCAACGTCACAATCCAACTATTTTTAATAGGGAGCCCAATCCGAATGTTGCAAAAGACTGGCTTATACGAGTTGAGCGCCTTTTTAATCTTTTGCAAGTTGAAGAAGATTTACGGGTTAGGGTGGCAACTCACCTGTTGACAAGAGAGGCATTACAGTGGTGGACATCTAGTGAACGTATTAGAGAAGGAAACATACTTACATGGAGAGATCACTTCTCTACTCCTTTTCTGGACAAATATTTTCCTACGGTTTTTCGTGATTAGAAGGAAAATGAGTTTTTATGCTTGACATAGGGGAATATGACAGTACAACAATATGAGGCATGATTTACTGCCTTATCCTGTTTTGCACCTGGTTTGGTGGCAGATGAGGCTAGCAAGGCTCAAAGATTTCAAAAAGGACTGAGAGATGTCATCAAACCCTCAGTTACAGTATGTAGATTGACGACATATTCTGATGTGGTGGAGACTGCCTTAGTTGCAGAACAGGAGATATCCCAAAGTCATAGGATGGGTGAATTGGCATACATTTTATAGGAGTGAGACAGCATAATCGTTTAGCTAAGAGACCGAGAACTCATTCTAGTAGGACTTCCTTTAATTCTCAATCTCAGAAACTACAATCTTAAGGGTTCATGTCTAGTGGGTCTTCACAGAGTCAGAGAGTTCATTATGGGTGTGGGAAACCAGGTCATTTGCAACGTCAGTGTCCCAGATGTTATGGATGCGAACAATACGGTCACATTCAATAGGATTGTCCAGCAGGGATGAGAGGTCCTCAAAGTGTCACTAGTTAGACCCAACTGACTCCTCGACAAGGGTTAGAGTCATAGTCTAGACCATCGTTTCAAAGACGTAATACTCAGTCACATCAGACATCTCAAAGGTCTCAGGCAATTTCTTTTCAATCTGTTAGGCCTCAAAGATCATCTTAGAGCACTAAACATCAGGGACAAATGACTCAGGGACGAGTTTTTGCTCTGACTCAGCTGACAGAGCTTACAAACAATGTGGTTGTGGGAGGTACATTATTGGTTTTTAATGCATGGGCCCGTGTTTTATTTAATTCTAGAGCTATTCATTCTTTTATATCTACCCATTTTGCATCTGCATTAGGATTAGAGTCTGATTTGTTAGACTCTATATTACGCATGGAGTCACCTATGGGTAGTACTCTAGAAGTTGGGAGGATATGTCATTCCTGTATGCTAGGGATAAATGGGTACAGGTAATTGTCATTTGATTTGATACTTATGGATTTCACTGAGTATGATGAGATATTAGGAATGGATTGGTTGTCAGCTTATCGAGTTATATTAGACTGTCACACGAAGAAAGTGATAATCTACACGCCGAAGGGGATCGTTTTCAGTTTGTATGGGGACAAATATGCATTATTGCATTACCCTTTGCTTGGATCGCAAAACAAGAAAGGCGTCAGGAACATGATAGCAAGTATATTAGTGGAAGAGACTAATAAAGGGGTTTTTGAACTTCCTCGTGTGGTAAGTGATTTTCCTGAAGAATTGCCCGGGTTACCTCCAACTAGAGAAGTGGAGTTTGCTATCGAAGTGTATCCAGGTGTGGCACCTATATCAGTCGCTCTTTATCGAATGGCTCCCGCAAAGTTAAGGGAGCTAAAGCTACAAATAGAAGAATTGTTAGAGAAAGGATTCATTCGACCCAATACTTCTCCCTGGGGTGCACCAGCATTGTTTATAAAGAAGAAAGATGGTTCATTGCGTTTATGTATAGATTACAGGCAGTTAAATCGGGTTATAATGAAAAACAAATATCTTTTACCTAAGATCGATGATTTGTTCGACCAGTTAAGGGGATCTTATTGTTTTTTCAAGATAGATCTTCGTTCGGGGTATCATCAGTTGAGAATAAAGGAAGGAGACATACCCAAGACCGCTTTTCGTACTCGATATGGGCATTATGAGTTTTTGGTCATGCCATTTGGACTAACTAATGCTCCTGTTGCCTTTATGGATTTGATGAACCGTATTTTCAGACCTTACTTAGACCAATTTGTGATTGTGTTTGTGGATGATATCCTTATTTATTCTTCATCTAAAGTTGAACATGAGCAACATCTAGGCGTAGCACTTCAAACCTTTAGAGAGCATCGCCTGTATGCTAAGCTGAGTAAATGTGAATTTTGGCTATCAGAAGTAAAATTTTTAGGCCACACGTGGTGTCAAGACAAGGAAATGGGAATGACCAAAGAATGTGTTTGAATTACGCAGCTTCTTGGGTCTAGCAGGTTATTATCGGCGTTTTATTGAGAACTTTTCTCGATTGGCTGCACCAATGACTAGGTTAACAAAGAAATGAGTTAGATTTGAATGGAATGATGCATGTGAGCAAGCATTCATTCCAAGAATTGAAGAAAAGATTAACTTCAACACCTATTCTTATGATACCACAACGTGGAGTTGATTATGTAGTATTCACTAATGTCTCCTTGGATGGGTTAGGGTGCGTGTTAATGCAACAGGGTCAGGTTGTAGCCTATGCTTCTCATCAGTTGAAACCTCACGAGCAGAATTATCCACCCCATGGCTTAGAACTTGCTGCAATAGTGTATGCTTTGAAAATTTGGCGACATTATTTGTATGGAGAAAGGTTTAACGTCTTTTGTGATCATAAAAGTTTGAATTACATTTTCACCCAAAAAGACTTGAACTTGAGACAACGAAGATGGATGGAGTATTGGGAAGACTATGATTTCTCTATTCAATATCATTCAGGCAAGGCAAATGTGGTGGCCGATGCATTAAGTAGGAAGTCAAAGGCCATGGTTAGTGTGATGATAGGGGAGTGGAGCATGTTGCGATCTGTTTATGATTATGACATCTTGGTTGAGGATCGCAGAGATCAAGTTCGCCTTTTTACACTTGTTGCCCAACCGTCTCTTGTGCATAGAGTGATTGAATTGCAACATCAAGATTTAGAGACTAGAGCCTTGTATGAGCAAGTTTTACGCGGTGATGGAAATGCGGATTAGACAATTGGTTCAGATGGGAGTTTACGATTCAAGGGTAGGATCTCTGTTCCATCAAGTAAAGAGTATAAAGATGATATCCTTAAAGAATTTCATCACTCTAAATTTGTTGTTCATCCTGGTGGTATCAAGATGTATCATGATTTACGTCGCCAGTTCTGGTAGAAAGGAATAAATAGGGTTGTTGCTGAATATGTGTCTAGATGCCTTGCTTGTCAACGAGTGAAGGCTAAGCATTAAAGGCCTGCAGGATTACTCCAACCACTACCTGTAGTAGAGTGGAAATAGGATCACATCACCATGGATTTTGTTACTGGATTACCATGTTCTTTAAAAGGGGAGGATGCAATATGGGTGATTGTAGATAGGTTAACCAAAGTATCACACTTTCTTCCTATACGTACAACCGATTCAGTGGATGTTTTGAGTCAGATGTACATTAAAGATATTATGAGATTGCATGGAGTTCTGGTCTCAGTGGTGTCAGACAGAGATTCCAGGTTTACCGCTCAATTTTGGCAAAGCCTTCAAAGAGCTATGGGCACTCAGTTGTTATTTAGTACAGCCTTCCATCCTCAAACTGATGGTCAATCAGAGTGTACTATTCAAATTTTGGAAGATATGTTGAGGGCTTGTGTGATGAATCTTCAAGGTAATTGGGAGGATCATTTACCACTTGTGAAATTTGCATACAATAACAGTTATCAGTCAAGTATTGGAATGGCACCTTTTGAGGCACCCTATGGTAGACTGTGTAGGTCCTTTTTATGTTGGGTAGAAGTGGGAGAAGCTACCTTATTAGGACCTGAGCTTGTACAAGAGACGATTGAAAAGGTGAAATTTATACGTCAACATTTACTTATAGCCTAGAGTCGACAGAAGAGCTATGCAGACAAAAGGAGATGACCGGTAGAATTCAACGTGGGTGACCATATCTTTTTAAAGGTGTCTCCACGTAAAGGCTTGATGCGTTTTGGATAGAAAGGTAAACTTGCTCCACGCTACATTGGCCCATTTGAAATTCTAAGACGGGTTTTCAAAGTAGCTTATGAGCTAGCATTGCCGCCACGAATATCGGGAATTCATAACACTTTTCATGTATCGATGCTAAGGAAGTATGAGCCTCACCCAATACATGTACTAGATTGGAGTGAGTTGGATATTCAACAAGATGTTTCGTATGAAGAGGTTCCCATTCAAATCTTAGACACAAGAGTGCAAGTCCTACGTGGCAAGACCATTCCATTACTCAAGGTCTTGTGGAAGCATCATGGCGTTGAAGAGGCCACATGGGAGTTAGAGTCAGAGATTCAAAAAAAGTATCCAGAGCTTTTGACTGCAAGAGGTAATTTCTGACTCATATTTTCAAATTTCGAGGATGAAATTTTTTTTAGGAGTGTAGGTTGTAGAGTTTCAAAAGAAAATTAATATGTATGTATTTATATATTACAAAATTTAGAAACCATGTCTTAAGGATTAAGTGGGTTGAAAGTTAGTGGACTTAGGCCCATGAATCAAGGCCTTGTATATATATATATATGAGAGAGGATTTTTCTGGGAACGGGACATAAAGAGGAGGAGAGTCTCACGGTTATAGGGAGAGGAAAATAGAAGAAGGAGAAGAAGAAAAGAGAGGGAAGAAAAGAGAGAAAAAATTTCAAAGAGGTGTATAAGCTTGGAATACAAGTAGGGATTTTCTAACACTATACTTACATCATGTCATGTATTTTATTATTTTGATTGATATTGGTTTGTTATGCATGTGACATATTCTAAATTGATTGTTTTGTTGCATGGATGACGAATTATGAATGAAACTACTTATTGTAAGTTGATTGTTTTGTTGTTTGAATGACGAATTATGTGTGAAAACTAAGTGCTTATGAAGTGAAGTAGAGATGGTTCTTGAGGGGGAGTTGTAGTTCATGCGACTGTCCAGTGTTGTTTTGAGCTGATGCATTGTTCTGGATTGAGAATTGTATGATTTTTCATTTGTTTAGGAAAATAGACACATGATGCTTTACTTAGCCGCTAATTTCATTGAATTTGGAGTTAAAATGAATTTTTGAAGTTGGAAGTCGAAATCTGGAAATGAGATGTTGTAACCGACTTAATCGAACAGGTTCACAACTCTGGATTTAGATACTGATGTTTCATCTGGCAACACTCGACATTCGTTTGTCGAGTGTCGAGTGGAATATGTCGAGTGTCAAGTGTGAACGGGTCAAGTGTCGAGTGGTTGTTGTCTAGTGTGGAGTGGAATATGTCGAGTGTTGGGTGTGAACGGGTCGAGTGTCGAGTGGTTGTTGTCTAGTGTCGAGTGGAATATGTCGAGTGTCGGGTGTGAACAGGTCGAGTGTCGAGTGATTGTTGTCTAGTGTCGAGTGTCGGGGGTGAACAGGTCAAGTGTCGAGTAAACAGTATCGCGTGCTACATGCACGACTCGACGTGCAGGTTTAAGTGTCGAGTGTCTAGTGAGTGATGTCGAGTGGCAGGTGTGAACAGTGTCGAGTGTCGGAGGAATCTACTGAGTGTCGGGTGTGAACAGAGTCGAGTGTCGAGTGAACAACATCGCGTGTTCATGGACGACTCGACATGCATGAGTTGAGTGTCGAGTGTCTAGTGTCGAGTGTCGAGCAGAATTACAGAATCGACCCAAATCGACTGCACACTTCCTGAAAGTCCAGGATTTTTTATAAAAATTGTATTTTCTTGAAATTTATCGTAGAAATTATATGGAAAGGTTGTAAATGTATGCATTGGACCTTGAATGGGCCGTTTTGTATACGGATCCAAGAAGAATGCGGATATGAAATTTTTAGTGTTGGACCTTCGATAGGCCGTTTTGTATTCGGATCCAAGGGGAACACGAATATAATAAACATGATGTGTTAGACCTTGGGTGAGCTGTTTTGTATACGGATCCAAGGGGAACACGACTATAATAAATAAAATGTGTTGGACCTTGGATGGGCCATTTTGTAAACGGATCCAAGGGGAACATGAATATAAACTTGATGTGCTAATGAACATAATTGTTTGATTTATTATTATTGGGTGTGTAATTCTGTAATTGAGTAATTGTTGAATACGTATGATTTAGTATAATGTTAGAATCTTTCCTACTGGGCTTTATGCTCACCCCTCCCTCCACAGGTACACAGAAAGATGTTCATACTAGTGGTGTTCCAGAGCTTTCCTAGGGAGTCTGGAGTCTGCATGCATACGATGAGTTTTGGGGATGGTCTTGATTCTCCTAGCTTATGATGGGATATTTTGTTATGTGACTAGTAACTTATGTATTGATTTTAGTCACCAGTGTATGCAAAGTTTATTTTGAACAAATGGTCATATGTTGTAATGAATTCATGGGATGTATAAAAAAAAAAAGATATTGATAGGGTCCTTTTTATTAATTTCTTATTCAATCACCCCTAAAGTCTCTAAATAAGAGATGTTAGGGCATGACAACATCATTCTTTATCTCTAAGAACCAACTATGGGCTCCAAAAAATGCGCTACACATCCTATTCTCATGATAGTCCTAAAGCAAGAAATTGAAGTTTCTACATGAATACAAGCCTAAATACATTTGAAGAAAACAAAAAAGGCAAGATATGAAGAGATCGAGTACCAAGTTAATTTAACGAAAAGCCACATCGTAGACAACTGGCACCTCCTGATCTTTTGGAAGACCCCTCAATGTCGATTTTCAGGCTAGATTGGACTCGCCAAGGTGGACTAGATGACCACCATTAGAAGAAGAAGTTGAGATGAACGTATAGGAAAAAACCAAAAGCAAATCAGATGAAAAAACGAAGAAGTTATGCGCAAATGAAAAAAAAATGAAAGAAAGGGCTTTATAAAAGCCCCCAACCGCCGACTGATTTTTAGACAGTCGATTGGCTATCAGACAATTGGTCAAGTATAAGATAACCGGTCAGCCATCCCCTGAATAAGGGTCCAAGCAGGGAAGAGGGAAAAGGAAAAGAAAGAAAGAAAGAAAAGAGAAGAGAGAGAAAGAGGAGAAGAGAAGAGAGAGAAAAGAGAAGAGAAAGAAAGAAAAAGAGAAGAAAAAAAGAGAAAAAGAAGAAAAAAGAGGGGAATTCCCTCATCAACCTTAAGATACTTCTAATGGAATCAGTGATAGGCACTCGACCATGGAAATGGTTTAACAACTCATAAGGAACGAAGAGCAACCTTAGTCAATGGCTTCAACTGAAATCACATGGAATAATTTCTCTAGATACCAAAAAGCAGTTTGCTGAAGAACACACCAAACAAGGTAAAAATTTGAATTAATTTTTACACTTTGTAGGAACTTGTAAAAACAAATAAAAGAATCTCCAACAAGTCCAAGAATTCAGAACTCCCCAATGAAGAATGGCAAACATAAGAGAAGTCAAGAATGAAGAATGTCTAAACATGATCAAGAGATTTTCCCTAGTGGATTGAAAGGGATCAAGGAATAGAAGCTTAGGTGTGAAACCTATTGAGTATGAAATCTAAAGCAGACTATGGAAACTTGAAGAATAGTTAGAAGGAGGGCATGAAACCCTGTAAATAAAAAAACTGAAAAAGACCGAAGAAGCATAAAGAATACTCAGAAAAGAGGCATGAAAACCAATGAATGCAAAATTTAAGGAGATCAAAGATGAATAAAGAATGCTCAGTCGAAGGCATGAAGGATGAAAAGGTATAAAGACCGCAGAGCAGTGCATGATAGAAGTTTTCCCAATGGGCATGCGTTAAAGGAAACCTTAAGAAGTAGGTGTACTTAAGAGTGTTTTAAGCCCTTAAAATAGGCATAAGCCCTAAGAAGAGGTGCACTGAAGAGTGTTAAAAACCCTAAGAAGTAGGTGCACTTAAGAGTGTTTTAAGTCCTTAGAATAGGCACAAGCCCTAAGAACAGGCACATTGAAGAGTGTTAAAAATCTTAAGAAGTAGGTGCACTTAAGAGTGTTTGAAGCCCTTAGAGTAGGTGCATCGAAGAGTGTTACTAAACCCTAAGAAGTAGGTGCACTAAAGAGTGTTGGAAAACATAATAAGTAGGTGCACTGAAAAGTGTTTTATCATAGCATTATAAGGATGCTTTTTAGCCCTTGAATGGGCACCTCCACCCTTAGATGGGTATATCCATCATTGAATGGGCAATCTCACCTTAGATAGGCATGTTGGCCCTTAAATGGGCACACTTGCCTTAGATAGGCAAGTTCGCCCTTGGATGGGCACCTTAGCCCTTGAATGGAAACATTCTCCTTAGATAGGCATGTTTGCTAGTAAGTGGGCACATTAGTCCTTGAATGGACACACACGTTATATGAATAGAAGGGAGTGTTGAGAAAGTTTGAAAGAAGGAGGGCGAAGTCGAAGATGATAAGAAGGAAGAAATAAAGATGGAGTAAGAATACTTTGTTGAACTTTTGTGTCCCACAAACCTCTCTAAAGTAGGGGGTAAGCTGTAAGTTGTAAACATGGATTTTTTGAGCTCGAGAATGAAGTGAAAATGAATGTCAAGCAAAGAAAATGTCCAAAATGCCATTGAGAGTCAAGAAGAGAAGGGTGAAGAGAAGTTGGTGAAGAGTTTGAAAAATTGACACATGACTTTGAAAAATCACAAAACTTAACCCAGGAGGAATCTAGCTAGGATCATATACCGTTGCGAAGCTACGGATGTCTAGTTTTCATAGAAATTTAGTAATCACAAATCGAAGTTGAATTCCAAAAGTTATGTGCAATCGAAGGAGCAAAGGTTCAAAGGGACTGCATCAAAGGATGATAAAAAGGAAGGGGCCAAAAGGAAATTAGTCGGTCGTGGCCATCAGATAGTCGCCCAATTGTCCAAGATAGTCACCTCGCCATCTGATAGCTGCACAGCTATTGGCGAATTGCTGGGCGCCTATCAGATGGCCACCCGATTGTGTGAAGATGGCCGCCCGACCCTTATTGGTTTATTTATGGAAATTTGCTTAGAAAATTTCCTTTTTCGTTTACGCCCCTCTCTTATATAAACCTTACTCCCTCCACTTTGCAAGACACACTGATTTTCAAATACAATCATCTCTGTCTCCCTTTTGAAGACATGCTTAAGAATTTGAGAAGTCTTTCCATTATATTTTTTAGGCAATCTGTTGCTCTAAACCAGAAAGGGTACGTCTTGAGAGCTGAATTCTCTCCTCCCTCCCATTCTCTTTTATTTTTCTTGCATAGAATAAGCATGTTTAGGATTTTATTTTACGCTTAGGAGCATGTTTAGGATTATTATGAATTGTTCTAACCATATTTGTTCTATAAGACGGATAAGCGTGCCGAGGTAAGTCCGCGAACTTTCCTTTTTTAGAATCATACTTAGGAATTTACTTTCTCTGCGAATGCCTAGAACCATGATTAGGAGAATATGTGTATAATCATGCTTAAGAGCATATGATTAGAATCATGTTAGGAAAACTTACTTGCTCTGATGAATGCAAGGAAATTGCATGGAATAGGTAGAATTACCATTTTACCCTTAAGTGTTATGATTGATATTGATTGCTTGAATTAGGCTAGAATATGCCATGATTGCCATGATTATCGTAATTAGGCTAGAAATGCCATGCTTAGGCTAGAAAAGCCACGATAAATGAAGTGAATTATGCTAGAATAAGCAATTAGGTAGATTGGGATGATAGAATTTATCAAAATCTAGGTTAGAATGCCATGATATTAGATTATGACTTTGTATGATTTATGAATGTACGAATGTTTGTGTTAAAAAGTGTAATTGTATGATGCCATGAAATGATGGTGGACTCACATTGATGGTAAGGGACCATCAACAAGAATGTGTGCCTTAGCTATGGATATGTAAGAAGCTTGAATAGACGTTGAATAGACTCATAGATGATGGTGAGGAATTCGTCATCAATTGAGTTTCAAATGTATATGAATGTATGGAACATTATATTAGGGTTAATTCTAATTTGCCCCCTGAGATTAGGCCAAAAGAAAATTGAGGACCTCAGTTTTCTGAAACTCAAAATTACCCTCTGAGGTTACTGTAGCACCGTTAGATTTAACAAAAAATGTATTAAATAGTAACTTAACGCTTTAGAAACTATTTAGAAAAGGGTATTATAGTCTATTTTACTGCTTATTAGAGTTAAGTTATTATTTAATACATTTTTTGTTAAATCTAATATTAGTATTAAGTTATTATTCAATACATTTTTCGTTAAATCTAACGGTTTAATACATTTCCCGTTAAATCTAACGGTGCTACAGTAACCTCAGGGGGCATTCTTGGATTTCAAAAAACTGAGGTCCTCAATTTTTTTTAGGCCTAACCTCAGGGGGCAAATTAGAATTACCCCATTATATTATTGTTCAATAGCAAAGTTGTAATCCTCTCCCCTTCCCCTATGTATCACGAAAATGTAATCTATTCTTCTCCCTCTTTCTATGTATGAATATACAACTGTTTTTATTGAACAATCACTTAACATGCTTAATAAAGATAAAAATGAGAACGTGTGCATAAAATGAACCATTTAAGCAGACTAAGTAACAACACGATATTCTTATTTGGTATTTCCCAAGTAGAGGCCAAATTTACATCTGGGCGGGGTTGAAAGACTCGTACCTAACTTCCCAAACCAATCTCTAAAGGGATGAGGGTAGTTTAGGTCCTGAAGCGAGGGATCAGATTATCCCCATTCATTCCTAATTGAATAATTGGGTTGTAACTCCTTTCTCTAGAAGTGCCCATGGCTCGTTTATGTTCCCTTAAGTCTCGAAAGAGGCTTTGACATAGTGTCATGGTCGCAAATGCTTTGGCGTGATGAAAGCCCTGTTCACAATGAGAAGTTGATTCCGATTGAGATACCAAATTATAATACCTCCCTTTGTTATTTTGAGTCCTTGCATCACTACACATTATGCACAATAAGCATGAATTGCCTAAACTAGCCGTATGGGATTTAATATGAAGTCTTTGGCTCTATTTGACCCTTAGATAACTAATGTTGGTGTCACCAACCTTTTAGCACATATCATTGAATTGATAAAAAAAGTGACAGGCCTGAGGGGGCATTTCTGGCCCGAAGGAGCCCAGACCATCAGACCCTTGAGACTCAAGCCCATGTAGATGAATCTAGAAATTTCCAATAGGATAAATGTCCAAAATCCATTTGAAATGCATGTCCATGGATGTAAATTCTGCATAATTAGAATAACATTGATTTAAACCTCATGGAACCATGAACGAATGCCACATGTCAAATCACCACCCATAAGAACAAAATGGGGGCGTGTACCATGAAGGTTATCATGATATTTAGAGCCATGTTATGATAATCATGAAGAATTCAACATCAATTTGAATGTTAGAATTAGGAGAGTGAATCTCACATTCCTACATCCTATGATGATGACATGAGAATGAGGCCAAAATCCTAAGAAAAGAGACTTGACCTCGTGTGTGTGGGAGAAATAAGGTTAGAAGACTGAAAGTCTGTCTATACCCTTGTTTGACCATGCATCATAATCATGCATACATGCATGCATGCATAGCATTAACACCTTTGTTTTGCAACCATCATAGCTTGTGCTAGACGAGGTGGTCACTTAACAAGGCAAGAAGAATCAATTGCTGAAATGGCTACACCAAACAACAATGCTAAGAGTGGCTCAAATATGGGCTGACATACCACTCTCCAACAACAAATAGCCCAACTTGTTTAAGCTATGGAAAATGAACCCAACCAACCAAATCAACTATTGCCAAGTGGACATGGTGGTGATGAAGGTGAGGCTAGCCAAGGAAGAAAGAGAGGGAAAGGCCAAGCTATCTAAGACGAATTCGGATCGGTCAAGCAGTTGGCCAAGGACATGGAGAAGGTCCAATCTCTTTTGAAGAAGAAGGGGTTGAAAGGGGTCGAAGATCTAGTTGACATTTTGCTAACTGGAGACTTATCATTGAGGTTTCGCATGCCAGATTTTCCCAAGTTTAATGGAGAGGGCAATGTAAAGACACATTTGAGATATTACGCTGCTATCATTGCAATAAGCTTTTGATGAAGGAGTATATTTTGAAGTATTTTGTGCTATTCTTAGAAGATGATGCTGCAGTATGGTATCATAACTTTCCCAAGAGAGTTTGAGAAGATTGAGAGGAATTATTTGAACCGTATGTGGAATAATATCGCTATAATACTGTGAATAGGGCTTTCATACTACCAGAGCATTTGTGACCATGACACTATGTCAAAGCCTCTTTCGAGACTTAGGGAACACAAACAAGCTATGGGCATGTCTAGAGAACAGAGTCGCCACCCAATTTTCTATTGGAAAAATAGATGATGGTAATCTGATCCCTCGCTTCGGGACTTAAACTCTCTTCATCCCTTTAGAGATAGGTTTGGGAAGTTAGGTATGAGCCTTCAACCCATCCAAATATAAATCTAGTCTCCACTAGGAAATATCAAATTAAAATAGCTACACTTTGTTATACAGTCCATTTATATTGTTTATTTTATGCACATATTTTCAATTTTATCTTCTTTAAGCATGTAAGTGATTTTCAATCAATAGTAATTGTATATTCATACAAAGAAAAAGGGAGGAGAACTGAATTACATTCATTTTCAAAAATAGGGGATAGGGGATAGGATTACATTGCTCTTCAATAAATAAAGTATATTCAACTTCCAACACTTCAAATATTCCATTCCATTCATATAAACTAAACATTCAAAAATCATATTCATGCATATCACAAATTCAATATAAATATCTAATTCAAGACTCGATAGATAATGAATTTCTCACTACCATATGTGATTCTATTTAATGTCTACAAGCCTCTTTCATGGCATCATTCAGTCATATTATTAATCATGGTAATTATAAAAAAAATCAATAAAAAATTATAAACAAGGCCATAAACTAAAATCATGGCAGTTCTACCTAGATTTGATGTTTCCTATCATAGTAATTCTATGTAAGCATTACACCTCTAGCCTAATTCAACTGATGATAAATATTCTAAATATGGCAATTCTAGCCTAGACATGACAACCTAATTCAATCAAACATGGCAAAACATGGCTATTCTAGCCTATCTTAAGAAATCTAAGCAAATCATAGTTCTTGCCTTTTCTATTGCTATTTCCTGGCACACTTCAAAACAATTATAAGTCTTCCTAGCATAATTCTAATCAAGAGCTCTTAAGCATGATTCTAAATATGTACTCCTAAGCATGATTCTAAGCATTCGTAATGAAAATAAACTTCCAGCATGATTCTAAATAAAGAAGAGATTAATGACCTACCTTGACAAGTATTTCCACCTTGCAAGACAAATAAAGGGATAAACAATTTATAAAAATCCTAAACATGCTTCTAAGCATCAAAATAAAACCTAAACATGCTTGCTCTAAGCATAAACAAACCTAAACAATATTATTCTAAAGGAAGAAAATAAAGGAGAAAAGAGGAGGGACAAGAGAGAACTGCTTTCAGGACATACTCTTTTTGAACTTAGAACAATAGAACACCTGTGAATGAGGCTTTCATCCTGCCAGAGCGTTTGCGATCATGACACTGTGTCAAAGTCTCTTTTAAGACTTAAGGAAATACAAACGAGCCATGGGCACGTCTGGAGAAAGGAGTCGCCACCCAATTATTCAATTGGGAATGAATTGCGGCAATCCGATCCCTGGCTTTGGAACCTAAACTACCCTCATCCCTTTAGAGATGGTTTCGAAAAGTTAGATATGAGCCTTTCAACTTGCTCGGATATGAATTCGGCCTCCACTTGGGAAATAATAAACAAGAATAACTCTTGTTGTTACTTAGTCCGCTTAGGTTGTTCGTTTTATGCACACATTTCCATTCTTATCTTTGTTAGGCATGTGAGGTCATTATTCAATCAATGACAGTTGTATATTCATAAAAGGAAAGAGGGAGGAGAATAGATTACATTTCTGTCGTGCATGGGGGAAGGGGAGAGGATTACAACATTGCTATTCAACAATAATATAATGTTCCATACATTCATATACATTTGAAACTCAATAGATGATGAATTCCTCACCACCATATGTGAGTCTATTCAACGTCTTTCAAGCTTCTTTACATATCCATCTAAACATAGCTAAGGCATTCATTCTTAGTGATGGTCCCTCACCATCAATGTGAGTCCACCATCACTTCATGGCATCATACAATTACACTTCTAAATACACAAATATTCATAAATCATACAAAGCCATAATCTAATATCATGGCACTCTAGCCTAAATTTTGATAAATTCTATCATGACAATTCTACCTATAGCTACTCTAGCATAATCCAGATAATGTATAATCATGAAATTTCTAGCCTAAAACATAGTATTCATGGCATATTCTAGCCTAATTCATGGTATTCATGGCATATTCTAGTCGAATTCAAACAATCACTAATCATAGCATTCAAGGGAAAAATGGTCATTCTATCTATTTTATGCTATTTCCTAGCATTCATCAAAGCAAGTAAGTTTTCCTAGCATGATTCTAATCATAATAATGTGCTCTTAGGCATGATTCTAAAACTGTTCTCCTAATCATGGTTCTAAGCATTCGCAAAGAAAGTAAATTTCTAAGCATGATTCTAAAAAGGGAAAGTTCGCGGATTTACCTTGACACGCTTATCCATCTTGCAAAACAAATGGGATTAGAACAATTCATAATAACCCTAAACATGCTCCTAAGCATAAAATAAAATCCTAAACATGCTTTTTCTAAGCAAGAAAAGTAAAAGGGAGAATAGGAGGGAGGAGTTACTACAAGAAGGCTGGCCATATACTACGCCCATTTGCGGCGATTTTTAAAAACCAAAGTAAATGGCCCACACGCAGAGCTTTTTATGGCGGTTTTGAAACTACCTTATAAGTGGCTCAAAAACCCCCAAATTAATTATACCCTAACAGCGGGAATTTTGCATCCATTTCTTTCAATCTCCCTCTCATCTCTCTCGTGTTTTCTCCCTGCCTGAACCTTGTCTTCCCTCCTTTGACCCCATTTCCTCTATCGTGCTTTCTTCCCTGGTTTGGAGTTGCCTTTCTCTGTCAAGCTTCTTGCCCGTTGTGGAGTTGCGTTCTCTCCGCCAAGCCAAGCATCAAGAGTAGGAGAGTGAGTCGACCAGCCAACTCTAACTCGACCAACTCCTCTATTGAGAAAGGTGAGTGTTATAATGTCCTGGTGATGTTGCAGGGCGCCTGTAAGTAATTTTGTTGGGTGATCAAATTGTTATTACGAACTTTTATTATTTATTCAATTTTGATTTTTAGAGAAAAAAACCGATGTCAATGCCCTGGGTTTTCCACTCTCACTTTTTTTTCATCCTCAACTCCTCTTCTAGCCAGCCCGTGTCTCCACCAGTCTCTGTCAACTCCCTCATCCCTTCTCCAAGTCAATGCCGTGTCTCCACTAGTTTGCTGTTTTTTCATCTTTATCCTTTATTTCTCTTTCTTCTCTCTCCTTTTCTCATATCTATCATGGCCACCTTTCCAGCCATTCTTTCATCTCCTGCTATTAAAGCATCTCCAGTCATTATCGCGTCTCCAATCACTGCCATGTTTCAATCTTTGTCTCGTCCCCAACTCCAGTCGTTGCCATATTTTTGATCACTGTCGCATGTTGTTGCCACATCTCTGGTCACTGTTGTGTCCCCATCTCCAATCAATTTTTCATGTGGGTTATAATTTATTCTTGGATTGATAAATATGGGGGGATGTGGGATTTTATGTGGGTAGAGTTAGTTTGGTGGAGGGGTTTTAGTTTCAATTTTTGTATTGGATTGATTTTGTTAAAATTTAGGTATCTATTACAAGAGCTATTTGTTAAAATTTGGTTATGGATGTTGATTTCGCAGGTTTATACTATTTATTTTGTTGGTTTTCAATTTCAATTTTTGTATTGGATTGATTTTGTTAAAATTTGGATATTTGTTGCATGAGCTATTTGTTAAAATTTGGTTCTGGATGTTTTATATGTAATTTTTTCTCCATCACTTTTTTTTTTTAATATTTGTTACTGGCAATGGTAGCCATGGATGCTGGAGATTGGAGATAATGGTGGCGATTCAATCTTTTGATAAAATTTAAGAGCCACTGTTAGTGCAATATAGGTTGGAATATATATGTATATATGCTTCTGAGAAGTTTGATAAGTTTGATAAGATTCTGGGCAAAATGGCTTGTTATAATCAAGGAAATGAAAGATTTTACTTGTACTAGAGCCTGAAACTGCTCCTAGTAATTGTATATTTAAACAAATTTTAGCTTGTATATATAACCTACTACTAAAAAACTGATATAATAGAACAAAGTAATATTACAAAATACATAAAGGCATTGTTAGTTGTTTTTATAGCTATTATTGATCCTGTTAATGAATGGAATGGTTTTGACGAGTGTAGATTGCATTGCCAAACTGATTTCACTTTATTTTATTATTGTATTCTATGTATAAAAGGATGCATGTCATTTGACTGTATTTGAATATCATAGAACCTAAACCTTTTCAACCGGTAGTAATAACCCACCCAAATTTATGGTCCTCAAGGTTAAATAAATGATTTTTTTTTTAAATAGGAGGTGTAATTATGAAAACCACAATTTTGGACTTGTATTTGAATGGAATTAGAAATTCTGTTCATTGTCCATTATGTTTTAAATTTTGAATTTAACTTCCTCAAATCATGCTCTAATTTTGTTTGTCAGGGGATATTGTTTGTAATGAAAAGCTATTGTTAAGGAAACTAACAATGCTATAGCTTTTAAAGCTTTAGAAATATGATCCTGGGGAATTGATTATATAATGATCCATATATGATAATTATGGATTAGTTAGTTATGTTTGTTTTTAATGTTGCCCTGCACTTTTACCTTGTCCAAGGCTCTTGAAGGGATCAGATTTTGTGGAATAATTAGGCTACTAGCATGGTTTCTCTTGATTTGATGTTTCTTGAAGACTAAGTTTGTATAGGGGCAATGAACTCTTTGTGGTTCTGGAATGCAGGATATGCTCGTTAGTGTATGCTTTTCTTGAAATTATTCTGTAACTTTGGTTCGCGAAATAGAGTTAAAATCAATAGTTGTGAAGATTTGATTCCCTAATTTACAGATGTCTATTTAGAGCTAAAGCTTCCTTCATCACTCAGCCTCTCGAACATTACGTTTCTTGATCATTGACAGCTACTTAGGTAGGTGTTATCACCTAGGCCTTTTAGGTGCATGCAGATTCTCTTTATTGATCTATTTAGGTTTGCAAGAGTCTTATTGTCATTCCATCCTGTTGACCCAGGTATGGCAATCCAAGAGGGGGGGTGAATTGGGTTTTTATTTATCAAAACGGATTTAGAAAACTTTTCTTGAAAGATCAAAATTATTTAATACTTTCTTTGAGAATAAAGGTGAAGAAGATGAAGATAGAATGCAATCAAGAGAATATCAATAAAGAACAATCACAAGTGCTAGTTAATATAAAGAGATAGGGATAGAGAGAGTGCAAACTCAATTTAAGTGAAGAATACTTACCTCATCTTCACTTAAAGCCATAAAGCACATGTTTGCCACTTCGCAATCTTCTTCTTCGGTGGAGCTAGCTTCACTATCATCCCAATTTGTGGCTTTCATTGCTTTGGATTTCTTGTTTTGACTCTTGAAGTAAGGACAATCCATTCTAGAAATCTTCTTGAATCCTTGGTTTCTTCTAATCATCCTTTTTAGATTTCTTGTGATGAATGCAAGATCTTTATCATCTCCTTCGTCATTGGAGTCATCTTTTTCTTTCGTTGAAGATTTGAAAGCGATATTTTTCTTTTTCTTGAAATCTTCTTCATTCTCCTTCAAGGTGATTTCATGAGTCATGAGAGAACCCATAAGTTCTTCTAATGGTAGTTTGGTGAGGTCCTTTGCTTCTTGAATTGCCGTCACCTTTGGCTCCCAAGATTTTGGTAGACACCTAAGAATCTTTCTCACCATTTCAACATTAGAATAAGATTTACCAAGAGATTTCAAACTATTAATAATATCCGTAAATCTAGTAAACATTTCAGAAATTGATTCATCCGATTTCATCTTAAAAAGCTCATAACTATGAACTAGCATACTAATTTTAGATTCTTTAACTTGATTAGTTCCTTCATGAGTTACTTCAAGTGTGTGCCATATTTCTTGTGCCGTAGAACAAGTAGATATTCTATTAAACTCATTTCTATCTAAAGCACAATATAACACATTCATAGCTTTAGCATTCAAACTCAATTTCTTTTTATCATTTTCACTAAACTCTTTAGGTTCTTTAAGTATGCATTCCCCATTTTCAATTTTGGTAGGAACAAAAGGTCCTTCCAAAACAATAGACCACAAATCATAATCAAAAGATTTCAAGAAAATACTCATTCTAGTTTTCCAATAAGAGTAATCACTTCCATTAAAAAATGGAGGTCTAGAGATAGAAAGTCCCTCAACATATGAAGTTGAATTAAAAGTTGCCATAGCTCAAAAATCGATTAAGATTTAAAAAATTGAGCAACCTTGCTCTGATACCACTTGTTGACCCAGGTATGGCAACCCAAGAGGGGGGGTGAATTGAGTTTTTATTTATCAAAACGGATTTAGAAAACTTTTCTTGGAAGATCAAAATTATTTAACTCTTTCTTTGAGAATAAAGGTGAAGAAGATGAAAATAGAATGCAATCAAGAGAATATCAATAAAGAACAATCACAAGTGCAAGTAAATATAAAGAGATAGGGATAGAGAGAGTGCAAACTCAATTTACGTGGTTCGGCAAACCTTGCCTACGTCCACGGGCTCCTAGCTCCACGAGCTAAGCTTTCCACTAAGTTGTAGAAATCTTTACAACTTACTTGATGAGCAACCCCACCAAGACTTTTTCTTCCAACTCTTGATAACACCACACCAAGAGTTCTTCTTGATGAACAACCTCACCAAGGCAACTTCCTTCAACTCTTGATAACACCACACCAAGAGTTCTTCTTGATGAACAACCTCACCAAGGCAACTTTCCTTCAACTCTTGATAACACCACACCAAGAGTTCTTCTTGATGAACAACCTCACCAAGGCAACTTCCTTCAACTCTTGATAACACCACACCAAGAGTTCTCTCAAGGATAACTATTATCCTTTACAAGGAAATATCTCACTCTCACCACAATACAAGAACAAAGTATAATTTTTACAACAAAAGTAAACTCTCTTCAAAGAGTAGATAAAGAATATAAAAGCTCTCTAGACTTGATATTTCTCTTATTTTTTGCTTGATAAAATGCTTCTCTTGCCTTGTTGAATGCATGGGAGAATGGCTCCTTTTATAGGCAAATGAGATGAACTTAATCAAGTGAAGACACCATCTCCAAATTTTCTGCCCACCATAAAAACCGTAATCTTGTCTGCCATTTTTGTCAATGTTCCGTTTGAAATTTGAAAATCTATAAAACATAAAAGATCTGCACATTTGAATAAGCTTTCCAACGCATCAAGAATCAAGTCATTTGGATATCTGTAGCTCAAAATATGGCCAAAACACCATTCGGTGCTCATGTGACTTGATTTTTCTTTCTTGTGTCAGTCCACCAAATTGAATGATAATTCTGTCAGCCTTCCGTTTGAAATTTGAATTTCTTCAAAACATAAAAGATCTTCATATTTGAATAGCTTTCCAAAACATTAAGAATCAAAGCATTGGATATCTCTATCTTAAGATATGGCCAAAACACCATTCGGTGCTCATGTGAGTTGATTTTTCTTCTCTGTGTCAGTCTATCGAATTGCATGTCAATTATGTCGGCCTTCTGTTTGAAATTTGAATTTTTTCAAACATATGAAATGTTCCTCATTAAGTCATCTTTCCAATGCCGCAAGAATCAAGTCATTTTGATTTTTCTAGCTCAAGATATGTCCAAAGGAGTATTCGGTGCTCATGTCAGCTGCTTCCATTTGTCTTTCAACTTGCATGATGATTTGGACAACCTTGCACTTGAAATTTGAATTTCATTAAAACATATGAAATGTTATAAATTGAGTAAGCTTTCCAAAGGCTCAAGAATCACATCATTTGGATATTTGTAGAGATATATATGACCAATTGATTGAACATTGCTCATGTGTCACATTCCTTGAGTCAATCCTTGTTCTTAAACTTTGGTGCCTTTAACATGTAGTCTTCTCCTTAGCTTCAACACTTCATTTTAATAAGCCTCTTCTTGATTTTAAAATTATTTCAATGATCTTACTCTTGCACATAAATAAACATGTTAGTAAATCTCAATTAATCAATGTGTATTGTTATCATCAAAATTATCATGTAGCCTTAGGGCTAACACATCCATCACTACTTTCCTTGCCTATTGCCATTACCAAGTTTAGCTTTTCTTCTTACAAGCTCCTCAAAGCCCTTTGGGCTCTAGATTAGAAACCATTAATTACATAAGGACGATGAAATATATATTATTACCTGATATTGGAGTTTTCACTTCTCTCAGCCAAAAACACAGAATTACCAAACTCCTCAGCCTGACAGACTTCCATATTAAAGGTTTTGTCAGTTTCAGTTGCTTATCAGTAAAGCAAGTTTCTTTTTTAATATCCGTTCTTATGAGCATCATGTGTGCATGTGCGTGTGCATGTGTTTTCCCTAGTCAAGTAAATAGTTTTATCTTTTGCACTGAAAAGTTCTTCTGCTGCATTGTTTAGATCATCAAAGTGATCTCATGTTGTGGTACTCTGTAATGGTGAAATGATTCTTGTTTGTAGATTTCACCTGCCTCTTCCCTACAGGCAAAGTCAGCTTCTTGTGGAACTTGTAATTTCTTATTACAATTTTACAACTATTTTTGAATGCTGTGAAATATAAGCAGAACAAAGACAGTATATAATCTTATAAATCTCTTATTCTAATGCAATATGAAGTATTTAATGGATTTTCCTCTTTTGTTTTAGATTACCATTGTGATAATGATAATAACTGTGACAATAGTGATGATAAAAATACCATTAATAAAATAAATGAGCAAGAACTTTGCAAAAAATAGTTTTTTCTTTTTGTTTCGTTCCCTGTTTGGCATGTTAGACTGTGATAAATATTGTTGTTTCTTGAATCACAAGAATATAATAGCTTGTGTACCATGCTTCCCACTTGCTTTGATAAACTATACAGTGAGTTTAAAATTTTGTTCTATATTGTGCAGAGGGAAGCAACCTTGATTGGTGAACTTTTTCACCTGTTGGAAACAATGTGAAGGAAGGACTTGAAATCACATGCATTCGAGGTGACTATTTACTACCTGAATATGTAATTTAGTCAGTATGATTATTGCTGTATGATCAACTCCTAGTTTATATATCAAGTTTCAAGTTCAATAGATTACTGAAAAAGACTATTATCAAAAATAGATTCAAGGATTTTTCTTTTCAACAATAGATACTAAGCTTCTTAAGTTATGCTTTGTTTTAAGCCTTCAATTAATTCTAAATTATGCTTTGATGTGCTAGAATATCTACTACTGCGAAGCTATAGAAATTGTCTGAGAACCTGTAGACAATAAATTTACTGTCTTCATTGAAGCTACCATTGTTCTCAGTTTCTTCACTGGTGTGCTTTGGTTCTTGGAGCTTCCCTATCCTTCTGGTAGGTTTCCATCTTATCTACATTATGTTATTTGATTCGTTTGAATAAAGAAATTAATGATATATAATTGAAGATGAACGAATAACTGTTAGGTTCACATATATGAACCTTGTTATATGAATGGTGTCGGGTAAGAATGGCTCAAGTCGCTTATATTTTGTGGTAACTGAAGTTGGAAGCTCGATTTCATTTTTATATTGTTTTATTAGCTGTGAAATTGTTGTGATAGAAGTTGTGTAATTCGATTTTGGATGTTAATGCTCTTACATATATTAACTAGTTGTATATATTATTTGTAAAATTTAGATATTTGTTCTGTTTGTTGTGAGAATCTGGTTTTTAATCTTGGGCTTCTGATCTTTAGTTTGTTTTAACTTTATGTTTTTGAATGGCTTTGTGACTACAATGTGGAGGAGCATTAGGTCGTGTCTTTGTGAAGTCAGAATGCAAATGAATTCATATGGTGGTGGTGTTGTCAGCTTTGAATTACAGTTGTCTAGAAAAAATAGTTGTGTTGATTTAAAATCTTTTCTTTTTTAGAATTCCTTTTGGTTCATGGTAGCCTTGTTATGTTTTCTTGCTGCATATACTTTGAAAGCCATGACCAACAATCATCAGAATATACATATTAGCTTACCTACTTCAGTGAAAGTTTGCTTGTCATATTTTTTGTCAAAGTTAGGTAATGATAGTATGAACTTATGTTGCACAAAGAAATAGATCTCATGATCCATTTAATAATAAATTATTAAAGCTACCCAAAAGAGATGCATTGGTTCCTGGTAATCAAACAAGAAAAATTGCATAATCTGATTTCATAGAGTATAGGCCTTGCTTTTCCTGATACATTTACAGTGAGGGATGAATCTACCACTTTTACTTAATGCATAAAACTATATTGCATTGGCTTGTGATCTCTAACACCTGTGGCGGCTACAGTACTTGTGGCTGTTTAGTCTTTGTGCGCCTGCTGCAGCACTTGTGTCTGCAACTCTACTCCTTTTTGCTTGTTTTAAGAATTTATATACTATTTTAATATTGTTATTTATTTTAATTACATTTTGGTTACTTTTCTAATTGTACATATATGTAAAAGTCCTATCAGATTTATATTTTGGTTTCCTATTGAAGTTTTTTTGCCTTTTCTAATGGGCTTTCTCGCCCTAATTCCTCTGCTTTTCTACCCTTTCTATCTGGTTTTTTCCTCTCGAATTCTCTAACTATGGATCCTACTTGTTCAACATCATTATGTTTGCCTTCATTGATTGAATATATTGATAACTTACTTGCTCTGTATGAACTATAGAAGATGTTGAAATGAAGCTGTTTTGTTGGTTTATGGAACTTGAGTTTTGACCCTTCATCAAGGGCAGATAGCTAAAGATGAAGATTCTGTTTGAATTCTACTAGCATAAAATCTGACCACTTCAGAATTATTTGACTGATATCTGATGATGTATTAGTAATGTTGAAAATCAAACAAATAATGAAATTCTATGCAGCATCACTTAGTAATCTGCAATATGTGATATTTAGATTTTAAGATTTTGTAGTTTATTCTGAAGTTGTTGCAAGTATATGCATAAAAAAAAGTCTGTTGGTTTTAGCCAGTGTTCACTGCATTTATATACTGCAACTATTATGAATTGAAGAAGCTGCTTTGCTTATTATTCTTTAGTCCTTAATAATTTTTTGGATGCCAGAACATGTACCATTTTATTGTTTGTGTTTGTGTTTTGATCCAAAATTAGCCCACTTATCCAAAATTGTCATTTAGTATACCAGCCAACTTTACCATGAACAAAATCGATCCAACCCACTTAACCAAAAACAAAATTAAACAAATCAACCCACTTAACCATAACAAAGCCCCCCACTTAACCAGAAACAAAAATAACCATACCAACCCACTTTACTATGAATGAAACAATCAAACTCACTTAGTAAAAAACTAAATCGACCATACTAGCCGATTTTATCATGAACAAAACCAATCCAACTCAGTTAATCATGAAGAAAACAAAACTAGCCCACTTAACCAAAAACAAACTTAACCATACCAGCCCCACTTTACCAGGAAGAAAACAAACCTCACTTAGCAAAGTAGCCTACCAACCAAAAAAATTGAACCATATACTAAAACTGCTCCAACCCATTGAACCAAAATTAAAACCAAGCAGCCCACTAGTCTTGCTTATAAGAAAAATAAGGATATAATTAAATTTCAAAACTTTATCCTTTTTCAGAATTTAACTTACTGAGTATTATCTCTTTGATTTAACTTTAATAGTTAATAATCCTTACATTAAAGTAAATGTCAACCAACCCAACCAGCCCACACTCAGCCCAAAGGAGACAAAGCAGCCCACTTAAACAAACCCAACATCAGTTCACTAAACCCCAAAAAAAAAAAAACCAAGCCACCACACATGCATTAACTAAACTAGCCCACACCAAGCAAAGGGGTGGAAAAAAAGAACTAGCCCATTAAACAAAGAAGTACCAAACCAGCCCACACTAAGAAAAGAAATTAAAGCAAACCAGCCCACTAATGCCAAAAAAAAAAAAATAGAGAACTAGCCCACTAAACAAAGAAGTACCAAACCAGCTCACTCTAAGAAAAATAAATTGCTGCAAACCAGCCCACTTAACCCTAAAAACAAAAAATCGAACCAATCACTAAATGAAGATATAAACGAACCTGATGAATTCTAAACTAATGGATTTTTCCTTATTTGAAATTAATCTGTTTCCTTGTATATGAATTCTAAACCACTAGAGCCAAGAGAAGAAGGTTTACATCGGTTGTTTCATTAAGATGTACGGAAACTGTTTCTATGCTTTGTTATAAATATTATGTTTTCATGTGTTTTTTGAAAAGTTTATTAACATGACTTATAGTTGTTATATTCAATTGTTATTTACGCACATAAGCTTAGACCCCGTTCAAGAATTATTATGCGACATATATCTTTTTTTCTTTTTTTATCGATAGATGACAATGAAGAGTGTATGTGTAATAATGATTCTTGAATTGTCCAAACTTGGACAGTTTAAGAATGCATAAGTTTTTATTATAAATTTGTACGCAATGTTTTGTTCCATCTTAAAGAAAAATTTGGTTACATTTTCCTCATGTTCTCTAAGTACATAATAGATGATTGTTTGTTTTGTGTTAATTTTCAAACTTCGAAATGACACATACATTCAATCAACTATATATGTGTGTACTTGGAGAACTATGGGGAGATGCTGTCGCATTTTACATTAAGATGGAGCAACACATACCTACTAATTTATAGTCCAAACTTATTCATTCTTGAATGGGATAGGACCACCAACCTTTTAGATAAATGTTTACAATTAGGTTTCATATTACATTGACTCAGTTGTGCATGAATAAATTTATATTGATATGAATTGTATTTATTTGCTTTTAAGGGAAATTTTCATGGATAAGAGTTGGACTGACTTACCAAATCGATGTTGTCGAGCATATTCCATTGGGGTGGAGGGATTTCTAAACTTTGCCTTTGGTAATTTGGTGAATGACACTAGAATATTATGTCCATGTAAGAAATGTCACAATCGATATCTTATGGATAGATACACAGCAAGGGAGCATTTAATATGTAATAGGTTTTTGAGAATTGATAGGTGTCTATTTGTGTATTACTTTTATATCAATTCGTCCATGTTTCTTTGCTATATTCCGTGGTATTTTTATGTTTTTGTGTGTTTTGATGTTTGTAGGAGTTTTGGAGCAACTTGCACAAAAATGGAGTAAAACCCTTCATTTTCACCTCTGCTAGTCAGTGATCTTCTCGGATTTAATTGTATTGATATACAATGAACCCGATGACATATTATATACCGTTGGAAAGCTCTCGAAGTCTATTTTCTGGAGAAATTTACGGTTTATAAATCCATTCAGTGTACCAAAAGTTGTAATCAAAACAGTGTGAGATGTATAGAAATATAATTCCACAAGTCACTGTAGCATGTATAATACGGGCACTGTAGCAAGTCACTGTAGCAGAGTATTTAAACACATTTTAGGGTTTTATTTTCATAACTTGAAGAGGGGAGAACGTGGTGGAGGCTGCAGCTCTGGAATTCTTTCATCTCTTGGAGTTCTTGAAGGAGAAAGGAAGCTTGGAAAGAGGAAGAACTACAATCCAAAGAGAATTACATCAAATTTGCTAAGTTTTTCCCTTCCCTTTCATTTTCTGGAATGTCTCCATGTTGTATTGTATTTACCACGTTCTTAAATATGTGTAACTGAATCTGAATTGGTTGAGGGTGATTTCAAAGCCCCTGATATGGTTTTTGTGAGTTGATTGTGCAAGAAGTTGTTATCCAATTCTCTAATTGAAGTTGCTTGTATTTTCCATATCTAATGCTTATGATTGCTTGCTGATTGTATTTGGAATGGCCAACTGAATATAATCTGGTTGTTGTCTATTGCTAGACTAGAAATCTTGATCCGTAATTGTCTTGAATTTCTAATCCTTAGTAGCAAAATTGTGATCAGAGATTGCAATTGGAGAATACAACCTAAGTTAAATAATCCGAGCTTGTGTGTTTATTGCTTAGATCAACCTATCTTTCTTATCGTAATGCATCCATTGAATTAAATTTAGAGAGCTTGTTCTAGGTTGTTTAATGGATAGAGATTAAATAAAGAGCCTGTTTTATTTAACAACAAAGTAAGGAAAGATTGGGATAACAGAGCTTGTTGTTATCTACGGTTGATAACTTCAATGCTGTAATTGGATGACAATTCTACGATTAATTCGCAAATCCATATCTTGTGGTAGAGAAGGATCCCTTAACCAGATTCTCTCATTGATCTTTCATTCAAATTAACTTCTGTTTTGTTATTCTTAATTTGCATTCTTATTTCATTTAGTTAATCATTCAACAAAACCCCCCCATTTAGTTAATTGCGGTTGGAAAATAACAAATTCAGTTAGAATCAATCCTCGTGGGAACGATATCTTACTTATCACTTTATTACTTGTGCGACTAGTATACTTGCTAGTTTCGAACGCATCAAGTTTTTGGCGCCGTTGCCGGGGATTGATTTTCTAATCGATTTGTTATTTTGTTTTCATTGTTGATTCCTATTTTCTTTGTTTTTCTTTTCTGATTGTTTGCGTTTAGACGACATGGCAGTAAACTTCCATCAATTCAGTGGCGGATTTGAGCCCCAACTACCATGGAGAATAAATGAGGTAAGCACTCCGAACATTGAACAACAACTTTCTGAGCTAACTTCTCTTGTGGAAAACATGGCTGTAGGACATATACAAAAATCGTATGAATGTGGGATATATTCTACGATGGAGCATCCAATCGACATGTATCCCATCTTTACAAGAAGAATATATGGAACAAGCCAATGCCATGGGTGGATTTCCAGGACAAACGAGGCAATGGTATGATCCTTTCTCTAGCACTTACAATGCTGGATGGGAAGATCAACATAATTTCAGTTACTGGAATCATCAACCAATCACTCCAAATGTGATACCAAATCGGCCACAAAGTTTCAATCAACCTAGAGTGCAGCAACCATTTCAAATGCAACCACCACCAATGCCACATCCAGCACCGCAACCAGCTTCGCAAAACTCAGGTATGTCTCTCGAAGATATTGTTAATGCACTTGCCACTAACACAATGCAATTCCAGCAGGAAACTGGGGCAAGTATCCAAAATCTCGCAAATCAAATGGGACAATTGGCTACTAGCATGAGCAAATTCGAGGGCCAATGCTCAGAAAAATTATCTTCTCAAACGGTGATCAATCCAAGAGAGAATGATTGTGCGATAACTTTGCGAAGTGGAGAGCAAATTCGAAATGGAGAGCAAATGGAAACTGGGGCAAGTATCCAAAACCTGACAAAGAAATCACAAACTGATGAAGGAGATGACACCACTTCCACCATGAACAACACATCATCTTCTAAGGTCGATCTTGAAACTCAAATTCCTTCTTATGTTACTCCTCCACCATTTCCTAGCAGATTTGCAAAATCAAAGAAGGAGGAACAAGAACAAGAAATCCTGGAAACTTCTCACAAATCGAGGTAAATATACCACTTCTGGATGCTATCAAGCAAGTACCTCGTTATATAAAATGTCTCAAAGAGTTATGCACCAACAAGAGAAAGTTAAAAGGAAATGAGAAAGTAAGTGTGGGGGAAAATGTTTCAGCTGTATTGCAAAGAAAAATTCCTCCGAAATGCAAAGATCCAGGTACGTTCACCATTCCATACAGCATTGGTAAAACCAAGTTTGAAAGAGCTATGTTAGATTTAGGAGCATCTATTAATGTCATGCCATTTATTTATGCTTCTTTAAATCTTGGACCTTTTGCGAAAACTGGTATTACCATTCAGTTTGCTTATCATTTTAATGCATATACCAAAAGAGTTGTGGAAGATGTGCTTGTGCAGGTGAATCAATTGGTTTTCCCAGCAAACTTCTATGTCCTTGAAATAGAGGATGAGACATCTCCTAATCCAACTTCGATTCTTTTAGAGAGACCATTCTCGAAAACTGTTAGAACCAAGATTGATGCTCATGATGGCACTCTTATCATAGAGTTTAATGGCAAGGTGATATGTTTCAATATTTTTGAGGCAATGAGGTACTCCAGTGACTTACATTCTATTTTTGCAGTTGACGTTGTTGATTCTTTGCCACAACAATATTTCGAGTTAACTGGCAAGAATGGATTGGATGTAGCTAGTGGTGAGCATATAGGGACAGAAAATTCCAATGAGTTAGGAATTTTGATACAAGTGTCCAAGGAAATGGAGGAAGCTGTGGCAAGCTTAGATGAGACCATAACAATAACTACAAATAGGTATGATGTTTCGTACATTCAATTTCCTTTATCTAATGAGAAAATTCTTCCTTTTGTGATGACAGCCCCTGCCTTGGAGCTTAAGCTTCTTCCAAATCATTTGAGGCATGGATTCTTGAGTGAAAATGATCCTTTGCCAATTATAATAGAAATGGGCCTTGCACGAATACAAGAAGAGAAACTCGTCCGAATACTTATAGACCACAAAACAGCTATTGGGTGGACGATTGCTAACATCCAAGGTCCAGCCATATGCATGCACCAATTCTTGTTGGAAAAAGGATCCAAGCCCACTAGAGAAGCACAGCGGAGATTGGACCCTGCCATGATGGAACCCACGTCGGGCTGAGGACGTTAAACCAAGCGCTTATTGGGAGGCAACCCAATGTTTTTGAAAAATAAAAAAAAGAAGAAAAGAAAAATAAAATGAGGTAATAATGATCGATTTCTGTGTCTCAAGGAGATTCCTTTCGTAGGCCATCAAATTGATCAGGTTTTATCTCTTCTTTGCCATCTGTCTCATTTGTTTTTATATTTTTTACTTGTTTTTGACTTTTGTTTGCTATTGTGTTGTTATCTCTTTTATGTGTCCTTAGTTTCGTTTATGCTCTTTTCTTTTCCTTTCTTTTGTTTAATTTGATTACTCTGTGCTTTGAGCTCATTTGTGCAGCAGCTTGTGGAAACATTCAAACGTGAGTTGAAGCCATTGTTCGAAGGTTTGAAACGTGCATATCTGGGAGAAGAACAAACTCAATCGCATTATCGGTAATATCTCTCCTTTTCTTCTCTTCAATGGATGCTGATATCTTTCTATCGAACCTTCGTAAATATTTCCCTTCACTTCCTCAAAATGCTGTGTTTAAAATTTATAAGTACGGATGACTAGACTTTGGGCATTGATGCTCCTAAATGTGCCTGCTGATATCCGATGGCTTATCGAAGCCAAGGTGAGATTGTCCGGTGAGCCGGACATTAATCTCGCAAACTACATGCCTGGTCTAGGAAAGAGCTACTACGCCAAGAGGCGAAGAGCGAAAAGGTTACAAGTATGTTATAAATGTGCTAGATGGAATTGTAACCAGACTTATCGTTCATTAGGTTTTGCGTCCAGGAATAGAGAAGATAAACTTTTATTTATTAAGAATGGTTTGAGTAATGAATCGCTGGATAATGTTTTGTTAACTCTCGAGTCACATTCTTGTGGACTTGTTCAGCGTGAATTGCTTAATCTATGGACACAATTTCGTGATGAATTGCAGTGTTTTAGTCTAGGGAATCTGACTAAAAACGACCCTGTTTGCCAGTTTATAAGAAAACTGGATGGGAAGCAAATCCCCGACTCATAGAAAGCGTTTCAGCCGTTACTGGACGTAAAACTAGAGGAAGATGTGAGCCACAATCACAACTACTTGTATATTTGAATGTGTGTTGTTGTTGTCGAATTTTATTTTCTTCTTGTTTCGTTTGATCTGATTATCATGTTGTTTTTGTGTTGTTGTTGTTTGTTGATTTTGTTTGTTTAATTTCAAGTTTTCTTTTTGACAAACCATATGACTACCCCATGTCATAAGCACACGTGGAGACGAGTGTGGAGGTTTTGTCAACCTTCGCCGAAAGTATATCTCTACTTTTCATACTTCACGTGGGAGACAAGTGTGGGGGTTTTGTCAACCCCCGCCGAAAGTGTATCTCCATTTTCCATGCTTCACGTGGGAGACAAGTGTGTAGGTTTTGTCAAACTTCGCCGAAAGCATATCTCATTTTTTCAAATCTTGGGGCGATAAATCTGCATCGAGCAACCCGCACCGAAACTGTAGAAAAAAATTTCATCTCACCGTCGGCGAGGCAAATCCTGGTTACAGCTTCAACTGCAGGGGAGTTAATTGATAAATTACAAGCATTCGTCTATTCGCCTGATCCAACAATATCTCGGATATATTGGTTTGGAGAAGGCAATAAGAGGCGTAAACTGGATTTAACGCTCCATCTGTAATCTCTATCTGCTGGTTTGATTTGTTTTTGTTTGCTTTCTTTTTATTATGTTTATTTGAGAGTTTTCATGTTATTTCTTTTGAGCTTTTTCAGGTTATTTCTTTCGTCCCAGGTAATATTTTCTAATCTCGGTTTTTAGAGTGGTGGCTTAAAAAGTTCAAGTTCTCTTGAAACGCATTCTGGATCTCTTCAATCCATAATGGCTGAATAAGGAGGCTAACTTCTAAACTTTTTAGACCCATTCTAACTGACTTGTTTGTGTTTGCTGATTTGTTGGACTTTATTATTTTCTGAGTAAGTTTAGTTTTATGTAATTTCGAGTTGTTGTGTGTTTTTGTTTTTATCAGTTTCGATTTGAAAAAAAAACATTGTGGAAAAACCTGAGAATGGCAGAATATGGGGTTTTCTTAACTCTTGAAACGCATTCTCTCTTAATAAATCTGTAGTTTATTTATTTCATGTTGTTTGAAGTGTCTTGTTTCTTGTTTTGTTCTTCCATAATAAAGGTATATAGGCTGGAAACCTTAAGTCTGCGGGCTACTGGTCCTAAGGATTGGTGAAATATACAATCTTGACTCAGGTGTAACAACGCCACGTACCTCTTTTCTTGCATTTTGTGGGTCGATGATAAGATAATGATTGAATTAAGAATAACTCTTGGAAAATTATTAATGATGCATGGATCTGTGTGCTTGAAATGTTTATTGGTTTTCGCTTTGCTTTTGATTCCTTGTGCAAAATTGAGCACTGAGCTATTATCACTGAGTTAATTGTTTACTTAGAGAATGTTTATGTAATTTAAATGTTTCTTCAGATTTCAATGAATTCTAAAACTTGTTTGATGGTCACTCGAGGCGAAATCCTAGACTGTGCAACATTGGGGAACTGATTTAGGCCATCTTTGGACCGTTTGAGCCTTAATAGCCAACCTTGACTGAAATTGATCCCTAGTTACCCTTTTGAGCCTGTGTAAGCCTTTTTCTTTGTTAACTCACTAAAAGATTTCCTAACCTCAAATGAATTTGTTCCAAACAGTTTATCCCTTACCTATGAGCATGTACATCATTCACAATTAAATTTTGAGCTATGTTCTGGTTTTGGGAAGTTAGAGGAGGTTGGGATGTGTCATGAGCAATGCAAATGAGTTCTATTGTGTTTGAAAAAAAAAAGAAAAAAAGAAAAAAAACCAATCTGTACTTATCGTCCACGTACTTACACATTGAGGACAATGTGTTGTTTAAGTGTGGGGGAGGGAAGTGTAATAAAAAAAAAGAAAAAAAAAGAAAAAAAAAAGAACAAAAGAAGAAGAATAAGAGATCTATACCCTTAAGTGTTCTTAAAAAGAATGAAACAACAAAGTGTGGGGGTGTAGTTTTCTTTTGTTTTCTGCAAAAAAAAAAAAAGATTGAGTGTTCTAAATAAGTTTGGGGGAGTAACCTGGTGAATTGAAATGAAGTTGTGTTGTAGGGTTGAGCTCTACATAGTCTTGAATGATTTATGTGTTTGTGGGTGATTTGAGCCAAATTAATATCCTTTATCAAACCTTCACCCAAGCCAAACGTTACAAGCTTAATAAAGTCCTACTTGATCCTTGGTTTTGTACATGTCTACATTAGTGGAGTGTGACTTGAAAAGCAGGCCTATGGAGTTCATTTATACATACATCTACACTATTAAATATGATTCATTTTTAAGCATAAACTCATCCGGGTTACAAATGATTAGGTGAGAATGGCTCTACACACACACACTTGAGGAATTGAAGTTAAGCGAAACTAATATTTGAGATAAAATTATTGATCAAGTGCATTATTTTGAAGTTTTCCTTGGGTTATAATTAAGTACAATCTTTGAGGCCTATTTGCAAATTGAAGCATTTGTGTGTTTTAAGTTTTCTTTGATTTTGTTTCGGTTTAGTTTTGTTTCGTATCATTTTATTTGCTCGAGGACTAGCAAAGTCTAAGTGTGGGGGAATTTGATAAGTGTCTATTTATATATCATTTTCATATCAATTCGTCCATGTTTCTTTGCTATATTCCTTGGTATTTTTATGTTTTTGTGTGTTTTGATGTTTGTAGGAGTTTTGGAGCAACTTGCACAAAAATGGAGTAAAACCCTTCATTTTCACCTCTGCTAGTCAACCATATTCTCGGATTTAATTGTATTGATATACAATGAACCCGATGACGTATTATATACCGTTGGAAAGCTCTCGAAGTCTATTTTCTGGAGAAATTTACGGTTAATAAATCCATTCAGTGTACAAAAAGTTGTAATCAAAACAGTGTGAGATGTATAGAAATATAATTCCACAAGTCCCTGTAGCATGTATAATACGGGGCACTGTAGCAAGTCACTGTAGCAGAGTATTTAAACACATTTTAGGGTTTTATTTTCATAACTTGAAGAGGGGAGAACGTGGTGGAGGCTGCAGCTCTGGAATTCTTTCATCTCTTGGAGTTCTTGAAGGAGAAAGGAAGCTTGGAAAGAGGAAGAACTACAATCCAAAGAGAATTACATCAAATTTGCTAAGTTTTTCCCTTCCCTTTCATTTTCTGGAATGTCTCCATGTTGTATTGTATTTACCACGTTCTTAAACATGTGTAACTGAATCTGAATTGGTTGAGGGTGATTCAAAGCCCCTGATATGGTTTTTGTAAGTTGATTGTGTAAGGAATTGTTATCCAATTCTCTAATTGAAGTTGCTTGTATTTCTCCCATATTTAATGCTTATGATTGCTTGCTGATTGTATTTGAGTGGCCAACTGAATATAATCTGGTTGTGATTTATTGCTAGACTAGAAATCTTGATCCGTAATTGTCTTGAATTTCTAATCATTAGTAGCAAAATTGTGATCAGAGATTGCAATTGGAGAATACAACCTAAGTTAAATAATCCGAGCTTGTGTGTTTATTGCTTAGATCAACCTATCTTTCTTATCATAATGCATCCATTGAATTAAATTTAGAGAGCTTGTTCTAGGTTGTTTAATGGATAGAGATTAAATAAAGAGCCTGTTTTATTTAACAACAAAGTAAGGAAAGATTGGGATAACAGAGCTTGTTGTTATCTACGGTTGATAACTTCAATGCTGTAATTGGATGACAATTCTACGATTAATTCGCAAATCCATATCTTGTGGTAGAGAAGGATCCCTTAACCAGATTTCCCTCATTGATCTTTTATTCAAATTAACTTCTGTTTTGTTATTCTTAATTTGCATTCTTATTTCATTTAGTTAATCATTCAACAAAACCCCCCCATTTAGTTAATTGTTGCTGGAAATAACAAATTCAGTTAGAATCAATCCTCGTGGGAACGATATCTTACTTATCACTTTATTACTTGTGCGACTAGTATACTTGCTAGTTTCGAACGCATCAAGAATGTACAAAAGGTGGACCTTACATGGTGAACAATATACACTTATAGAGTCTGACCAACCTAACGAACAATTTGTGGTTGGTGATGAATCTATAGGGGGTGATGATATGGTTGGAATGATACATGAGGACATGGGGATTCCGAATAATGCCTTTGGTGAAGGTAGTAGTTATCCATTAGATAGTGAAACTGAAACATATTTAAAGCTACTTGAGTAGGCAGAGTGTCCCTTGTACCCGGGTTGTGAAAATTTTACCTCCCTTTCATTTACTATTCAACTTTTGCAACTTAAGATGTTGCACAGATGGACTGACAAATCAGTGACAAAGTTACTAGAACTTTTGAAGAAGGCCTTTCCTAACCAAGTCAAAATTCCTTTTTCATATTATGAAGCACAAAAGAAAACTACTGACTTGGGGTTTACGTACAAGACCTGGGATGCTTGTCCTAACAATTGTGTGTTGTTCAAAGGCAAGTTTGCAAATTTGGATAGATGTTGCATATGCCAAATGTCTCGCTATAAAAACTTGGATGAGTTGAATGATGCATCAAGTTCGCATGGGAAGATAGCTGCAAAGCAAGTTAGATACTTTCCATTAAGTTCTAGGTTAAAAAGCTTATTCATGTCCTCAAAAACTGCTTCTCTTATGTGATGGCATGCAGAGATCACATTAAAGACGGTGTTCTTATGCATCCATCTGATAGTCTTTGTTGGAGAACTTTTGATGAAAGAAATCTAGATTTTGCTACTGATTATCGTAACGTCAGACTTGGCTTGGCAGCTGATAGATTTAATCCTTTTAGGACTATGTCTATAGCACATAGTACATAGCCTATTGTGTTAATACCGTACAACTTGCCTCCTTGGTTATGTATGAAAGAAAGTTTTTTCATATTGTATGTAGTCATTGATGGCCCTAAAGGTCCTGGGAATAAAATTGATGTCTATATGCAACCATTGATTGAGGAATTAAAAGAATTATGGAGTGAAGTAGTAACCTATAATGTATCATGTCAACAAATGTTCAAGCTACATGCAGCATTGTTGTGGACCATCAATGACTTTCTGGCATATGCGAATCTATCGAGCTGGAGTACAAAAGGGGAGAAAGCATGTCCTTGTTGTTTAGGAAATACGGTTTCCAAATGATTATCTCATAGTAGGAAATTTTGTTATATGGGTCATCGGCGATATTTACCTACTACTCATAGATTTCTAAAAGATAGGATTTCCTTCAATGTTAGAGTCGATATGGGACGTGCTCCATGTCGGTTACCTGGTTTTGATATAAAACAACAAGTACAAGATACACTAACTAAATATAAGATAGAGGATCTTCAACGGAGAATGAATAATCCCCAAAATCAGCGAAACATCTAGAAGAAGAAAAGTATTTTCTTTGAACTACCATATTAGAAGCATAACTTGATTAGATATAATCTTGATGTCATGCATATTGAGAAGAATGTATGTGACAATATACTATGGACATTGTTAGGGGATCCTAGGAAATCAAAAGATAATTTGAAGGCTTGCTACGATTTGAAGGATATGAAAATTAGAAAAGCATTGCATCCTCAAGAATAGAGGCTAACAAATTATATTTACCTCCTGCATGCTTCTCAATGACCAAAGAAAATAAAGACGTCTTTCTTATGGTGTTGAAAAAAGTAAAGTTGCCAAATGGTTATGTATCAAATATCTCTCGTCGTGTTCACATGAAAGAGTGAAGCATTGCAGGTTTGAAAAGTCATGACAATCATATACTGCTACAACAACTACTTCCTCTTGCTGCTCGAAGAGATTACCGAAAAATGTTGTTGCCACTTTGATTGAGTTGGCAAACTTTTTTAAGCAATTGTGCTCAAAAGTGAACACTGAAGAAGATTTAAACAATATTCAAGATAGAGTGGTGCTTAAATTATGTCATCTTGATAAAATCTTCCCACCTTCATTCTTCGATATTATGGAGCATTTGCTTGTTCATCTTGCACAAGAGGCATCATTAGCGGGACCAGTTTAATTTAGATGGATGTATCTAATTGAAAGGTACTATGAATTACCATGTTAATGTCTTTTAAATTCATAAATTATATATGAATTGAATGGTATTTATAAATTTCATGGGTTCGCTAGGTATTTGCTAACTCTGAAGAGATATGTGCGTAATCGTGCACATCCTGAGGCTTCTATTGCTAAAGGATACCTAATGGATGAGTGCACAAACTTTTGTTCAAGATATCTCGATAAAGTGGAAACTAAACTCAATCGAGGACCTCAGAATAAAGATGGCACCTCTGATGAAGGATAGAATATCGAACTTGATCATATCTCTTGGGTTCAAGCACATAGATATATGCTAGTCAATACAACTTTTATTGATCCATTTCGAGAGTAAGATATGCATAATTTTTCTTCGCTACCTCAGTTCTTTTTACTTTTATATCTTTTTTATATCTTCCAATGTCTTCTTACACAAAAAGCATCTCAATGAAATTTATAATGAAATGCCTCGTTCTTCTATTCATGAAATTCAAAAAGAGCATAGGTTCACTCCTTACAAGAGACCTCAAATGTATCATTGTCTGAGGAAATCATCCATTTAGCTAATGGCCTTAAATGGGGTGCACGTAGCTATAAATCTTATGTTGTTAACGGCTTAAAATTTTGTACCAAGGATGCCGATAAACACAAAACCACTCAATAATCTGGTGTTATTTTAAAGGCCGATACCATGAGTTATGCTAGTGCACGAGATCAAAACCCTCTTTCCGACAGTGTAACATTTCTTGGAGTGTTAACAGATATAATTCAAATTTGATATGTCAATTACATGACTTTCATCTTGTTCAAGTGTAATTGGGTTGATAATTAGACTGGAAAGAAGTGTGATGAGTTCGACTTAACAATGGTTAATTTTAATCATCTGTTATACAAAGATAACGGTATTGATGATTAACCTTTCATTTTGGCAAAGCAGCTGGAGAAAGTTTGCTATATTCAAGATCCTACAGATGAAGATTGGCATGTTGTTCTTAAAATCTCAACAAGAGATACCTTTGATCTCAATTCCAAAAATTCATCTATTGGGAACATGGTGCTAGAAGTTGAGCTATATACACAATAAGAGCTAGATGAAAGAGGTTATTTTCGTGAGGAAGATGTTCAATGGGTTAGACAAGGAGTTGAGGGAACAAAAGTGACCATCAATCTTGAAGAGAATGATGATAAGATGGATGATGTTGATTGATAGTGCCTTTACTTAGTTGTTATTATTGATTATGTGATTCTTTATCTTGCTTGTATTTTGGGAACATTCTTGTTTTCTCCATTTATGTGATTTCCTCTTGTCTACGTGTAACTATTATTTTTTAGAATGAAATATGTGCTTTGTTCAATTGAATTGGATGTTTTTTTTAATTTTCTATTATATGCATACGTTAATTATCATGGAACTTAAGGAAAAATATTAACATTTTATGGATGTGAATGTTTTCTGAAAAGGTAACCATGCCGCTGAAAAGACCGAGAGAGACCTCTATGGAGAGTATAATACAACAGAAAGCAGAATCTCGACGACAGTTGGCAGCGTATTCTCACACTGAAATGAATGATGGAGGTATGTACATGTTTATTTTTATATATTTTTTTAATTTAAAGTTGTTTAAACATTTGTTGTTGTGTTTTTATATACATGGGTGGTACATCAAGTGCTGTCAAAGGACGTGGATCAGCTCGTACTGTTTGTGAGTGGGGTACAGGCCAGAGGTTGCATATTCAATTTAACTCTCAATGGCAACCAATAAACACAAACAAAGACAAATTAACCGCCCAACTTGGAATCATAGCCAAAAATGGCAACATGGCTCCTTGACTTCTCCTCGGTGGCAAAATATGCCATCACATCTTTTGGATGCCATCTGGAAAGAAGTGAAGGTAATTTATTTTTAATAAATTCATAGGTTACATGTATATGTATTTGTACCTCCATTAATCCATTTTAACAACATTTTGTAGGATAATACAAATGTTCCTAATAAGTATAGACCCCATTGTTTACAACATATTGGGAACCTTTGGCAGGATTGGAAAGCTCGTGTAAGGAGGGAGTACTACAAAAAATATGATATGGATGAGGACCGGTTGCAATTTACTCATTCTAGAGTTTAGCCAGATCAGTAACTGATGAACACTTAAATACGTATGTTTAATAAAAGCTTAGTTCATCATATTGCATTAATAGTGTCATTAAATTCCCCAACTTAAGCATATTTGTAGTCTTTGCATCTTTGGAATTAACTTCCTCTTAATTTTAGTTTTGTTACAGGTTCGGTAAAATGGACATAACTCTCTATTTATAGATCAGAATGGTGAAATTCTTAATGTTTTGAAAAGCTGATTAAATTATCTACAATATTGTATTTCAGAAGCATCATCAAATTTGGGCTCTTAGTGGACCAAAAATGGGCTTGAAGTGAACCCATCTGCAGTTTCGACCCAGTCTGACCAAGCCTTAGTATTTGGACCATATCTCTCAAAATACGTATCTAAATTGTGCAAATCAATATATTCTGAGAGAAATATCTACAACTTTCATGAAGACATGTGATTAAAATGCTCAATATTTCAATGTCAAAATCGGTGGTCAAAGTGGTGCACCTAATGATCCCAATGGTCAAAGTTAGTTCACCTAACATTTGAAAACTATTCCTTTGTAATTTGACAAGTTTGCCCCTGAATGTATCTATAAATAGAGGTGCCTGTGACCCATTAGGGCATCTTGGCCTTTGCTGGGATCTTGTATTGTGTTTCTCTCTTGTGTTTTAATGTTATTAATGAATTTCCTTTTTCTTGCATTTTGTGTTCTTTCTCTTATAATGTCTTGCTAATTTCTCTCTTTTGCTAAGGTGAAAGGGTGAAACCCTTGATATGAGAATAAGGATTCTCTAACCCTTGATATGTGCTTAATAATCATAATCTTGTGTTGTTTATTTTATATGATTTATATTTATTTTCTTAATCAATCTTGACACCACTCGTAAAGTGGAGGTCTTGATCCATTGTCGACAATCCTTGGCACATCAAATGCTTGGATCCTTTCTAGATGACGTATGGTTCTTCCTTACCGACATGAATCTAGTTAGGAACCTTGATTTGTTGTAGACATATGGTAATTGGCACATTGGATACTCGAACCCATTTACAAGAAGTGGTATAAATATTGGTAACGAAACACATATAATTCATATAACTGAAATGGGTTGTTTATCCTTATTCGAAATATCAAGGGCGGATCCCCTAACCTTAGCCTTCATTATTATTGTGTTAATTTTTCTTGTGTGATTCTAATTTATTATTTACGAACTTGTTCCTTATTTATATTTGTTGATATTATCTTGTCATCTCTTTAAATCATCCACATCATATTGCTTACTTTATAGTTTGTAGCGCTTAAATTCCCTTCCTCGTGGATCGACCCCAAACTCACTGGGTTTATTACTTCGACACTCCTATACTTGGGAGACAATCCTATTTTCGGATGTGTCAAGTTTTTGGCGCCGTTGCTGGGGCAGGTAAAAATTGGCGTGCAAAATTGTAAGTATTCTCTTTTCTCGTCTTAGATCTAAATTTTTAATTTTTTTCTGTGTTCATCTTTTCCTCTCTTTTCTTCTTTCTTTCTTGCATGAAAATTTGGTCACGAACATCTAGTGGTAGACTTGTTAGAAAAACATCATCTTCCTTAGAAAACATGGTCGACAATCATGAGGAAATATTCACAGATGATGGGACAACCGTTCGCAACAAAATGATCAAAACCAACGAAGAACCCTCAGAGACTACATGAATCCGGTAAGGACTAGTGCACCATCTTGTGTAGTTTCTCCTCCAGATTCAATCCATTTCAATTTCAAACCAAGTTTTGTTCGACTTCTACCCACTTTTCATGGCCTTGACATGGAGAACCCATATTCGCACTTGAAACTCTTTGAAGAGGTATGTAGCTCCTACATTGACCCAAATTGTAGCATAAACACCATTAGATTAAAGCTTTTTTCTTTTTCTTTAAAAGATAAAGCTAGAAAATGGCTACAAAATTTGAAGTCGAATTCCATCAGTTCATGGGATGAGATGAAACAACAATTTTTGAAAAAGTTTTTCCTACCCATAGAACAAATTCTCTTAAAAGACAAATTTTTGATTTCTCTCAAAAACAAGGGGAAACCCTTTACCAATGTTGGGATAGGTATAAGAAACTACTTAATACCTGTCCTCACCATGGGTTTGAAACTTGGAGAATAGTTGCACACTTCTATGAAGTGTTAACACCTCAAGATAGGCAACTAGTAGAATTAATGTGTAATGGAGCATTTAAAGAAAAAGACCCTAAGGAAGCACTTGACTTCCTAGATTCCTTGGCAGAAAACTATGAGGTACCAGGCAAGGCCCCAACCTCGACATCCAATAGAGGAATTTACAATTGTAGGGAAGACCATGACCTTCAAGCCAAATTTGCATCCCTAGCTAGAAAAGTCGAGGCTTTAGAGATGAAAAAGAGTGGTCAATTGAAGTCTATTCAAGAAAATGTCTGTAACATTTGTGATGACAATGACCATTCTACTGATGATTGCCCAACTTTGCCTGCCTTTAGGGAATATCACCATGAGCAAGCCAATGCCTTGAACACTTTCAAAAGGCCAAATCACAATCCATATTCACAAACCTACAATCCTGGTTGGAGAAATCATCTAAATTTTTAGTTGGAAAAATGATAATCATGCACAATCTTCACAAGTCCCTTTTCAAACACGACAAAATTTTCAAAATTCTCATGATCATGCATATGCTCCTCCTCCTAGGAATGACTTTGAAGAAACATTGCATTCATTCGTTACAAAGCAAGAGACTTTTGATAGGTGTCTATTTATGCATTACTTTCATATCAATTTGTCCATGTTTCTTTGCTATATTCCTTGGTATTTTTATGGTTTTGTGTGGTTTTGATGTTTGTAGGAGTTTTGGAGTAACTTGCACAAAAATGGAGTAAAACCCTTCATTTTCACCTCTGCTAATCAACCAATTTCTCGGAGTTGATTGTATCGATATACAATTAGCCGGATAACATGCTATATACCATTGAAAAGCTCTCGAAGCCTATTTTCTGGAGAAATTTACGGTTCATGAATTTATTTAGAGTACCAAAAGTTATGGTAAAAATGGTATGGGAAGTGTATATTTGTAATTCCACATATCACTATAGCATGTTATTAAATACGAGACACTGTAGCAAGTTACTGTAGCAAAGTATATAAACATATTTTGGGGTTTTATTTTCATAACTTGAAGAGGGGGAAACGACTTGGAGGCTGCAGCTCTGGAATTCTCTCATCTTTTGGAGTTCTTGAAGGAGAAAGAAAGCTTGGAAAGAAGAAGAACTATAATTCAAAGAGATTTACATCAGAATTGCTAAGTTTTTCCCTTCCCTTTCATTTTCTTGAAAATTTGTATGTTGTATTGTATTTATCACATTTTTTAACATGTGTAACTGAATCTGAATTGGTTGAGGGTGATTTCAAAGCCCTTGATATGGTTTTTGTGAGTTGATTGTGTAAGAAGTTGTTATCCAATTCTCTAATTGAAGTTGCTTGTATTTTCCCATATCTAATGCTTATGATTGCTTGCTGATTGTATTTGGAATGGCCAACTGAATATAATCTGGTTGTTGTCTATTGCTAGATTAGAAATCTTGATCCGTAATTGTCTTGAATTTCTAATCATTAGTAGCAAAATTGTGATCAGAGATTGCAATTGGAGAATACAACCTAAGTTAAATAATCCGAGCTTGTGTGTTTATTGCTTAGATCAACTTGTCTTTCTTTTCATAATGCATCCATTGAATTAAATTTAGAGAGCTTGTTCTAGGTTGTTTAATGGATAGAGATTAAATAAAGAGCTTGTTTTATTTAACAACAAAGTAAGGAAAGATTAGGGTAACAGAGCTTGTTGTTATCTACGGTTGATAACTTCAATGCTGTAATTGGATGACAATTCTACGATTAATTCGCAAATCCATATCTTGTGGTAGAGAAGGATCCCTTAACCAGATTTCTCTCATTGATCTTCCATTCAAATTAACTTCTGTTTTGTTATTCTTAATTTGCATTCTTATTTCATTTAGTTAATCATTCAACAAAACCCCCCCTGTTTAGTTAATTGTTGCTGAAAATAACAAATTCAATTAGAATCAATCCTCGTGGGAACGATATCTACTTATCACTTTATTACTTGTGCGACTAGTATACTTGCTAGTTTTGAATGCATCAACTTTTAATAGTCAAACTGCTCAAACATTAGCAAATTTGTCAGAAACTCTTGCAAAATTTGCATGTACATTTAGCATCCAAGAGAAGGAAAAATTTCCTTCTCAAACATTGCAAAACCCCAAAGATCAATCTAACTCAAATGCAGGGAGTTCAAATAACCATTATTTTGACCAAGCTAAGTCAGTCATGACCCTTCGCAATGGTAAGGTTGTTGAAAAACATATTCCTTACCCTTGTGAGAAAGAAGAAGAATCGATCTCTAAAGGGCAGGAAGAGGTTGCCAAACCAACACCTAGCGAAAAGCATTAGCTACACAAAAGAAGCCAACTCACAATTCTGAAATATTTGAAATTTTCAAACAGGTAAAGGTCAACATTCCTTTGCTTGATGTGATCAAACAGGTACCTTCTTATGCAAAGTTTTTGAAAGACTTGTGCACTGTGAAAAGAAAACTAAATGTGAAAAAGAAGGCCTTTCTAGCCGAGCAAGTAAGTGCTATTCTTCAAAATAATAATAAAGTGAAATATAAGGATCCAGGTTGTCCTACAATTTCATGTGTTATTAGAGACCATAAAATTGAACAAGCTTTACTTGATCTTGATGCTAGTGTGAATTTGCTTCCATACTCGGTTTTTCAGAAACTCAATCTAGGTGAGTTAAAACCGACTTCTGTGACTATTTTGCTTGCTGATAGATCAATTAAAGTGCCAAGAGGAGTAGTAGAAGATGTGTTAGTTCAAGTCGATAAATTCATTTACCCAGTGGATTTTATCGTCTTGGACACACAACCAGTGGAAGTAAGCAATTCAATTCCTGTTATTTTAGGGAGTCCATTTCTAGCTACCTCTAATGCTTTGATTAATTGCAGGAATGGAGTCATGAAGCTATCTTTTGGGAACATTACATTGGAACTTAATGTTTTCAATATGTGCAAACAACCACATGAAGAAGAAGATGAAATTGAGGAGGCTAATATGATCGAATCTATTGTGGAAGGTCACATCCAAAAAGGGAGTTCTTCTAACCCTTTGGAAACTTGTCTAGTGAATTCATTAGAATCAAGCATGGAACTAGAGTCTGATCTTTCTGATATATGCTCTTTATTGGATTGTGCACAGGTGTTGGAAAAAGGCTCAAAATCAAGATTTGAAGAATTGGGGCAGATGAATGAAAGCAAGGAAGATGAAGCTCCCAAGCTAGAATTGAAGCCCTTACCTGAAGGACTGAAATATGCATATCTTGGGGAGAATCAGACATATCCGGTGGTAATTTCTTCATCCCTCACATGCGAGCAACAAGGTAAGTTGAGAGAAGTGCTTAAAAGGCATAAAAATGCAATTGGGTGGACTTTAAAAGATATAAAAGGCATTAACCCTTTAATTTGCACACATAGAATACATTTAGAGGAAAATGCCAAAACATCTCAACAACCTCAAAGGAGATTAAATCCACACATGAAAGAGGTCATTAGGGCTGAAGTTCTTAAACTACTTGATGTGGAATTATCTATCCTATTTCTGATAGTAAGTGGGTAAGCCCTACACAAGTAGTACCTAAAAAATTTGGTATTACAGTTGTTAAAAATGAAAAGGAGGAATCATTGCCAACTCGTGTCTCATCTAGTTGGAGGATGTGCATTGATTATAGAAAATTAAATGCTGTCACTAGAAAAGACCATTTTCCCTTAACCTTTCTTGACCAAATTATTCTATTTAAGATAAGCAAGAAACCCCTACTACTGCCTTTCTTGATGGATAATCAAGCTATTATACAAATTCACCATTGCAAGTCGATGAGCAAGAAAAAACAAGACACTTTCACGTGCCCCCTTCGGCACTTTTGCATTTAGGAGAATGCCTTTTGGACTTTGTAATGCCCCAGACACTTTTCATAGATGCATGTTAAGCATTTTCAGTGACATGGTTGAGCATTGTTTAGAAGTTTTCATAGATGATTTAACTGTCTTTGGAAACTCTTTTGATAATTGTCTTGAAAATTTAGAAAAAGTCCTAAAAGGGTGTGTAGAAAAAGGTCTTATTTTGAATTGGGAAAAAAGATGTGTATATATGGTCACTTCGGGAATTGTTTTAGGTAATGTGGTGTCTTCTCAAAGGAATGAAGTGGATAAAGCAAAAGTGGAATTAATTTCTCCCATTTGCCTCCACCAAAAACAGTTAACGAGGTTCGTTCATTCTTAGGGCATGCTGGATTTTATAGGAGGTTCATAAGAAATTTCAGTGCTATATCTAAACCTCTTTGTAACCTCTTAATAAAAGATACTTCCTTTGAATGGACTCAAGAATGTCAAAATGCCTTTGATACACTAATTGGAGTTTTAACAACTGCTCGAATTATGCAATCTTCTGATTGGTCCTTACCTTTTGAATTGATGTGTGATGTAAGTGACTATGCCGTTGGTGCTGTCTTAGGACAAAGAAAAGAAGGTAAGCTTTACATAATATACTATGCAAGTAGGACTTTAAATGATGCACAAATGAATTACACAACAACTGAAAAAGAACTACTTGCAGTAGTATTTGCATTGGACAAATTTCGTTCTTATTTAATTGGTTCTCCCACAATTGTTTACACTGACCATGCAGCTGTGAGATATTTTATGTCTAAACAGGATACAAAACCTAGATTGATACGGTGGATTTTATTGCTCCAAGAATTTAACATCACAATAAAGGATAAGAAAGGAGCCCAAAATGTCGTTGCAGATCATCTTTCAAGACTAACGACAGAGACATTAATTGAAACTTCACCTATGAATGATTCTTTTCCTGATGAGTTTTTATTTTCCGTTGCTACTATACCTTGGTCTGCTAACATTGTAAATTTTCTTGCAACAGGAAAAATGCCACCTCATTGGAATGCTCAAGACAAAAGGAAATTTTTAACCGAGGTGAAAAATTTTTATTGGGATGACCCATATCTGTTCAAATATTGTCTAGACCAAAAATAAGAAGATGCATACCTGACAATGAGGTAAGTAGTGTCATTAACTTTTGTCATTCTGAAGCATGTGGAGGACATTTTTTATCTAGAAAAACAGCTACTAAAATCTTACAATGTGGATTTTATTAGCCCACCTTATTTAAAGATGCACATGCATTTTGCAAAACGTGTGAAAATTGTCAAAAATTGGGATCCATTTCAAAAAGAAACATGATGCCTTTGAATCTCATTCTTGTTGTTGAAATCTTTGACTGTTGGGGTATTGATTTTATGGGACCCTTTCCACCATCATTTGGTTTTGTGTACATCCTTGTTGCAGTAGACTATGTTTCAAAATGGGTCGAGGCAATTCCATATCGAAACAATGATCACAAAACAGTTGTCAAATTCTTGAAAGAGAATATCTTAAATAGATTTGGAATTCCTCAAGCCATTATTAGTGATAAGGGTACACATTTTTGTAACAAACCATTTGAAACTTTAATGAAGAAATATGGAATAACCCATAAAATTTTTACACCTTATCACCCACAAACAAGTGGACAAGTTGAATTAGCTAATAGGGAGATAAAACAGATCTTAGAAAAAACGGTTAACCCAAATCGTAAAGATTGGTCTTTAAGACTTAATGATGCACTTTGGGCTTACCGAATTGCTTTTAAAACATCATTAGGAATGTCTCCTTATAGACTAGTTTATGGAAAACCTTGTCACTTGCCTGTGGAAATTGAGCATAAAGCTTATTGGGCCATTAAAACATTCAACTCAAATTTGAATGATGCTTGCAAATTACGTAAATTCCAACTGAGTGAACTTGAAGAAATTAGGAATGAGGCTTATGAAAATTCTAAAATCTACAAAGAAAAAATGAAGGTTTTCCATGACAAATCCATTGTTAGAAAAGCTTTTGAACCTTCACAAAAAGTTCTTTTGTATGATTCAAGATTGCATTTGTTTCCTGGTAAACTTTGGTCTCGTTGGACTAGGCCTTTCATTGTTAAAAATGTTTTCCCTCATGGAGCAGTTGAAATTGAGAACCCAAAGAATGGTAATGTGTTTTTAGTTAATGGACAACGGTTAAAACCATTCTTTGAAAATTTTGACCAAAACGAAGAGTCCATTGCTTTAATTGATACTTTTTAAGGATTGATTTTCCCGGTCAAGTGGCGGATACGGTACTCCGTGGCTTTTAAAGTCGGTTTTTTAGTTCCCTAAAAACTATTGCTCACCTTGCATCCATTTTCTTTTCTTCTCTCTCATTTTCTTCACATGGATACCATTCTCTCAAAATTGCACAAACATTTCCCTCTCTTCCTCAAAATGATTTGCTTAAAATTTATAAAGCTCGTGCAGAAAGACTAAGGTTGTTGATGCGTAAAGGTATTCCTGCTGATTTAAGATGGTTAATTAAAGCCAAGGTTCGATTTTCCTATGAATTTTCAGATAATCTTGTGTCTCACATGCCAGGTATGGGAAAAAGCTCTTACGCCAAAAAGCGAAGAGCAAAAAGGTTACAAGTTTGTCCCAGATGTGCAAGATGGACTTGTAACCAGCGTTGCCGCTCATTGGGATATTTGTCTAACAATCGAGAGGATAAACTACAGTTCATCAAGAATGGACTGAGTAAGGAGTCTTTGGATGATATTCGAACGACTTTTGAGACTCATTCTTATGGACTTGTGCAGCGTGAAATTTTTAATTTGTAGACACAATTCCGAGATGAGCTGGAATGCATAGTCTTGGGAATCTGACTCAAAACGACCCTGTTTGCCAGTTTATAAGAAAACTGGATGGGAAGCATATCCCCAACTCATAGAAGGTGTTTAAGCCATTTCTGGACGTAAAACCAGAGGAAGATATGAGCCACAGTCACAACTACCTGTACATATGCATGCATGCCATCATTTTTTAATTTTAATACCTCATAGCTGTCATTTTTGAATTTGTATCTTTTGTTTGTGATAAGTGTTTATTTATGTATTATTTTCATATCAATTCGTCCATGTTTCTTTACTATATTCCTTGGTATTTTTATGTTTTTGTGTGGTTTTGATGTTTGTAGGAGTTTTGGAGCAACTTGCACAAAAATGGAGTAAAACCCTTCATTTTCACCTCTGCTAGTCAACCATCTTCTCGGATTTAATGGTATTGATATACAATGAACCCGATGACATATCATATACCGTTGAAAAGCTCTCGAAGTCTACTTTTTTGGAGAAATTTACGGTTTATGAATCCATTCAGTGTACCGAAAGTTGTAATCAAAACAGTGTGAGAAGTGTAGAAATGTAATTCCACACATCACTGTAGCATGTATAATACGGGACACTGTAGCACGTTACTGTAGCAGAGTATTTAAACACATTTAGGGTTTTATTTTCATAACTTGAAGGGGGGAAAACGTGGGAGGAGGCTGCATTTCTGGATTTCTCATCCCTTGGAGTTCTTGAAGGAGAAAGAAGATTTTGAAAGAGGAGGAACTTACAATTCCAAGAAGATTCATCTACAAAGAAGATTTTCAAAGAATTTGCTAAGTTCTTTCTTTCCTTTTCAATTCTGGAATTTCTCTGTATTGTATTTGTTATTCTGATTGAATATGTGTAACTAAATCTGAATTGGTTGAGGGTGATTTCAAAGCCCTTGATATGGATTTTGTGAGTTGATTGTGTAAGAAATTGTTATCCAATTCTCTAATTGAAGTTGCTTGTATTTTCCCATATCTAATGCTTATGATTGCTTACTGATTGTATTTGGAATGGCCAACTGAATATAATCTATTGTTGTCTATTGCTAGATTAGAAATCTTGATCCGTAATTGTCATGAATTTCCAATCATTAGTAGCAAAATTGTGATCAGAGATTGCAATTGGAAAATACAACCTAGGTTAAATAATCCGAACTTGTGTGATTATTGCTTAGATCAACCTATCTTTCTCATCGTAATGCTTCTATTGAATTAAACTTAGAGAGCTTGTTCTAGGTTGTTTAATGGATAGAGATTAAATAAAGAGCTTGTTTTATTTAACAACAAAGTAAGGAAAGATTGGGATAACAGAGCCTGTTGTTATCTACGGTTGATAACTTCAATGCTGTAATTGGATTACAATTCTATGTTAATTCACAAATTCATATCTTGTGGCAGAGAAAGAACCCTTAAACCAAGTGTCTCTCATTGATCTTTCATTCAAATTAACTTCTGTTTTGTTATTCTTTACTTACATTCTTATTTCATTTAGTAAATCATTCAACAAAAATCCCCCCTGTGTAGTTTATTGTTGCTGGAAATAAAAAATTCAATTAGAATCAATCCTCGTGGGAACGATATCTTACTTATCACTTTATTACTTGTGCGACTAGTATACTTGCTAGTTTCGAAAGCATCAAGTTTTTGGCGCCGTTGCCGGGGATTGATTTTCTAATCAATTTGTTATTCTGTTTTTACTACTGATTCTTGATTGTTATTTCTTGATTGTTTGTGTTTAGGCTTTTATGTCCAAGGGAGAAGCGGATCAACGACTTAAGAGAATTAAGGAGTTTCTCCAATCCTCGAATTTAAGGCCAAATCGGTCAATTTCAACTCCACCTCCAGAATTTGACCTTGCACGACATACTTCCCTCCCATCTTCTTGTAGTTCAATCAAATATGAATCAGAAGCAATGGCGATGGAAAACGATCATACTCTTAAGAAGTTAGCGGCTCCAATTATTGATCAACAACCGCTATGCATAAGCACCAATTTTGAGGTAGAATTTGAGCTTAATTATGGACTAATTCGTCTCTTGCCTACATTTCATGGTTTGCAGGAGGGATCCATCAAATACCTCAGAGAATTCATGTGGTATGCTCAAGTATGAAGCACAAACTGGCCGTGTTGAGGCAGCAAATAATGAGAGCTTTTCCCTTTCTCATTAGCAGATTCGGCGAAAGATGGCTATACTATTCTACCATCGGGTACCATTACCACGGTGGAATAAATAAAGTAAATCTTTTTAGAGAATACTTCCACTTCGAAAGTCTAAACATAAAAAGATATTAGTGGCAAATTCGACAACCCCAATGGAGAATCACTTCATTGACATGGGAGAGATTTAGAAGTATGTGCCTAGCTGTCCAAACCACAAATAGTGATGGACTCTAATTCAAATTTATAGAGGGTCTCCTTACCAATCGAAGGAGATCATTGATGCTGCTAGTGTGGAGCACTAGTTAATAAGAGCACCGAATGTTGCAAAAAGACGTTTGATTAACGAACATGGTAAACAAAATCCCAACAATTGCAGACGGCCAATTTGAGCCACAACTAACAAGGAGAGTAAATGAGGTAAGTACCCTGAACATTGAACAACAACTTTCTGAGCTTACCTCTCTTGTAAAAAAATGGCTGTAGGACATATGCATCAATCTTATGTATGTGGAGTATATTCTACCACGGAGCATCCAACCCACATGTGTCCAACTTTGCAAGAAGGAGATACGGAACAAGCCAATGCCATGGGTGGATTTCTAGGACAACCAAGCAAAAGTTATAGTAATCATCAACCAATCATTCCAAATGCCATACCAAATCAGCCACCAGGTTTCAATCAACTCAAGAGGCGCCCAGCAATCATTTCAATGGAACACAACCAGCGCACCACAACTAGGCTCCACAAAACTCAGTAGGATCCAGGACATTGTTAAAGTACTTGCTACTAAACACAATGCAATTTCAGCAGGAAACTAGGGCAATTATCCAAAACCTGGAAAATCAAATGGGACAATTGGCTACTAACATGAGCAAATTCGAGAGCAAGAGCTTAGAAAAATTACCTTCTCAGACAGTGATCAATCCAAAAGAGAATGCTAGTGCAATCACTTTGAGAAGTGGAAAGCAATTACAAGTTCCACAAAAAAAGGTCACAAACTAATGAAGGGGATGACACCACTTCCACCATGAACAAAACCTCATCTTCTAAGGTAGACCTTAAAACTCAAATTCCTTCATATGTTACTCCTCCACCTTTTCCTAGCAGATTTGCAAAATCAAAGAAGGAGGAACAAGAACAGGAAATCTTGGAAACTTTTCGCAAGATCGAGGTAAATATACCACTTCTGGATGCTATTAAGCAAGTACCTCGTTATGCAAAATTTCTCAAGGAGTTATGCACCAACAAAAGAAAGTTAAAAAGAAATGAGAAAGTAAGTGTGGGGGAAGATGTTTCAGCTGTATTACAAAGGAAAATTCCTCCGAAATGCAATAATCCAGGTACGATCACCATTCCATGCACCATTGGTAAAACCAAGTTTGAAAGAGCTATGTTAGATTTAGAAGCATCTATTAATGTCATGCCATATTCTATTTATGCTTCCTTAAATCTTCGACCTTTTACGAAAACTGGTATTACCATTCAACTCGCTGATCATTTTAATGCATATCCCAAAAGAGTTATGGAAGATGTGCTTGTGCAGGTGAATCAATTGGTTTTCCCAGCAAACTTCTATGTCCTTGAAATAGAGGATGAGACATCTCCTAATCCAACTCCGATTCTTTTAGGAAGACCATTCTCGAAAACTGTTAGAACCAAGATTGATGTTCATGATGGCACTCTCATCATAGAGTTTGATGGCAAGGTGATATGTTTCAATATTTTTAAGGCAATGAGGTACTCTAGTGACTTACATTCTGTTTTTGCAGTTGACGTTGTTGATTCTTTGCCACAACAATATTTTGAGCTAACTCGCAAGAATGGATTGGATGTAGCTATTAGTGAGCATATAGGGACAGAAAATTCCAATGAGTCAGGAATTTGATACAAGTGTCCAAAGAAATGGAGGAAGTTGTGGCAAGCTTAGATGAGACCATAGCAATAACCACACATAGGTATGATGTTTTGTACATTAAATTTTCTTTGTCTAATGAGAAAATTCTTTCTTCTGTGATGACAGCCCCTGCCTTGGAGCTTAAGCTTCTTCCAAATCATTTGAGGCATGGATTATTGAGTGAGAATGATCCTTTGCCAATTATAATAGAAATGGGCCTTGCACGAATACAAGAAGAGAAACTCGTCCAAATACTTACAGATCACAAAACAGCTATTGGGTGGACGATTGTTGACATCCAAGGCCCAGCCATATGCATGGACCGTATCTTGTTGGGAAAAGGATCCAAGCCCACTAGAGAAGCACAGCGGAGATTGGACCCTGCCATGATGGAACCAACGTCGGGCTGAGGACGTTAAACCAAGCGCTTATTGGGAGGCAACCCAATGTTTTTGAAAATAAATAAAAAAAGAAAATAAAATAAAATAAGGTAATAATGATCGATTTTTATGTCTCGAGGAGATTCCTTTCGTAGGCCATCAAATTGATCAGGTTTTATCTCTATTTGCCATCTGTCTTATTTGTTTTTATATTTCTTTTACTTGTTTTTGACTTTTGTTTGCTATTGTGTTGTTATCTCTTTTATGTGTCTTTAGTTTCGTTTCAGCTCTTATCTTTTCCTTTCTTTTGTTTAATTTGATTACTCTGTGCTTTGAGCTCATTTGTGCAGCAGCTTGTGGAAACATTCAAGCGGGAGTTGAAGCCATTGTTCGAAGGTTTGAAACGTGCATATCTGGGAGAAGAACAAACTCAATCGCATTATTGGTAATATCTCTCCTTTTCTCTTCTTCAATGGATGCCGATATCTTTCTACCGAACCTTCGTAAATATTTCCCTTCACTTCCTCAAAATGCTGTGTTTAAAATTTATAAAGTACGGATGACTAGAATTTGGGCATTGATGCTCCTAAATGTGCCTGCTAACATCCGATGGCTTATCGAAGCCAAGGTGAGATTGTCCGGTGAGCCGGACATTAATCTCGCAAAATACATGCCTGGTCTAGGAAGAGCTACTACGCCAAGAGGCGAAGAGCGAAAAGGTTACAAGTATGTTATAAATGTGCTAGATGGAATTGTAACCAGACTTGTCGTTCATTAGGTTTTGCGTCCAGGAATAGAGAAGATAAAATTTCATTTATTAAGAATGGTTTGAGTAATGAGTCGCTGGATAATGTTTTGTTAACTCTCGAGTCACATCTTGTGGACTTGTTCAGCGTGAATTGCTTAATCTATGGACACAATTTCGTGATGAATTGCAGTGTTATAGTCTAGGGAATCTGACTTAAAACGACCCTGTTTGCCAGTTTATAAGAAAACTGGATGGGAAGCAAATCCCCGACTCATAGAAGGCGTTTCAGCCGTTACTGGACATAAAAACAGAGGAAGATGTGAGCCACAATCACAACTACTTGTATATTTGAATGTGTGTTGTTGTTGTAGACTTTTTTTCTTGTTTCGTTTGATCTGATTATCAATGTTGTTTTTGTGTTGTTGTTGTTTGTTGATTTTGTTTGTTTTAATTTCAAGTTTTCTTTTTGACAAACCATATGACTACCCTATGGCATAAGTACAAGTGGGAGACAAGTGTGGAGGTTTTGTCAACCCCCGCCGAAAGTGTATCTCCATTTTCCATGCTTCACGTGGGAGACAAGTGTGCAGGTTTTGTTAAACCTCATCGAAAGCATATCTCATTTTTCAAATCTTGGGGCGATAAATCTGCATCGAGCAACCCCCACCGAAAGTATGTCCCCATGTGTCAAAATTGAGAGTTTTATGGGTGTATATATACATTCTGCATATTTTCATATGTCATTCCATAACCTGTCTTGCAATTGAAAAGCATAATATCTAACGGGTCTTACACAAGATTAGAGCACTTGTAGAAATGGAGAAAACACCAATTCGGCGATTCCGCAATATATGCGTATTTTGCGGATCGCAATTTGGTAAAGATGGAGAGTTACCACAGCAGCTCTTGATCTTGGTAGGACATTAGCTGCGAGGGGTATTCATTTGATTTATGGAGGGGGTAAGCTCCACCCCCCTAAATCTGGTCCTATAGTTCTTGCGGTTAATGGGGTGGTGTCAACAACTGCATCCCTAGGAGGGAGCAAAGTTCTCGGCATTATCCATAAACCATTAGCTGTACGAGATATCGTAGGCAACACAATCGGGGAAGAGTTACAGGTCTCTAGTATGCAGGAGCGTATTGCACATATGGTTGTTAAGTCCGATGCATTTATAGCTTTGCCGGGTGGTTATGGTACATTAGAGGAGATATTTCAAATCACCTCTTGGGCACAGCTAAACATCCATCGGAAACCCATTGGTTTGTTAAATGTTAATAATTTTTTTGATGGTTTGTTGTCCTTCTTGATCAAGCTGTAGACAAAAATTTCATCTCACCGTCAGCAAGGCAAATGCTGGTTACAGCTTCAACTGCAGGAGAGTTAATTGACAAACTACAAGAATTCGTCTATTCACCTGATCCAACAATGGATCGGATAAATTGGTTTGGAGAAGGCAACAAAAGGCGTCAACTGGATTTAACCATCCATCTGTAATCTCTATTTGCTGGTTTGCTTCGTTTTTGTTTGCTTTCTTTTTAGTGTGTTTATTTGAGATTTTTCATGTCGTTTCTTTTGAGCTTTTTCAGGGTATTTCTTTCGTCCCAGGTAAT